>JBBPBX010029676.1:18666-35723 GCA_038048925.1 Garcialebias charrua
TTTGTAAGACTGGTTCAAATTCAAGACAAAAGAGGGCTGAGAAGCAGCAGCAGATGTTTGCCGTTAGATTCCATCAGCACAGCTGCACACACACATCTGTAACAACGCCAGGCAGGGTTCTCCATAAACAGTGCCTCGTAAAAAGTGGATGATGTCGATGAAAAGTGGGTGATGGCGAGGAGGATTAGTGCGAGTCGGTACATGCATTTTTTATGCACCTGTTGGTGTTTGGAGCTCACAGCAGGAAAAGCATTGGTATTTGTGTATTCGTGTTTTCAGGCACACAGAACAGGCACCAAACTGTCCTCCCTGTATTCACAGGACAGTCTGCAGGGTGACACTGTGTGACCCAAACGCTGCTATTTTAGACCAGAAAAAAGTGAACAGGACATGCATGCCTTACTTTTATTTTTACCTTTTTAGGTACTAAATCCCTCATTGAAATGTGTTTAATTTTACTGCACTTTATATACCGGAGTCTGAATAGTGTCAGGTACGCTCTTCAGGCACTGACACGCTGATTTTCTGTCACGTGACAATTTAAAGTCTTTACAAAAATTGCAGCAAATACCATTTTGACAAAATGAGCTAAACATTAGGAAACTGAGTTTCATATTTACATTTAGCATTTGAAAACTTTCTTGCGTTAAATGACATTTCATCACATTATAAAAACTTATATAGATAAAATGGACAAATATTTGAAGCAAAATGACATTTAACACCAATTCGTCTTTTCTTTTCTTTTAATTAAAATTTATATTTAACTTTTGAAGAGACAAATGATACAAAGCTGCTGTTTTATATCTTTCAATTTTGTTGTTTTTATTTTTCCAACAGCCTCTATGTTCCCCACTTCCTGTCTAAAGTCTCAATTCATCCACGTTTCTAGGTTTATTTTTACATCTGGTTCCTGGATGCCTGCACTCCCCAGCAGGCTAATGAGTGAACGAGCGAGGGAGGGGCAACTCAGAAAAGGATAATAAAAAAGTAAAAGAATGAAAACAGAGGGATGGAGGAAGGAAGAAGCCATCAGAGGAGGAATCTGTCATCACCATGGCTCCCTCTGGCTGTTTGGAGGTTGAAATTACATCTGACTTTGAAGTTAAGGGCAGCAGCATCTCCAGCGTTGCCATAGTGACCAGATATGTGTGTATGTATGTAAACTCCTTGGGAGGTTTATTATGCATGATGCACACTGTGACTCGTCCTGATAGCGTTGCGCTGCTGTTATTAATCTACTCTCATAATTTTTTTTAAACACATCTACACATCTGAGTTGACGTGAAAATAACGCTTTCACACACGCACACACAAACATAGACACAAACGACCCATTTCACAGCTGGACTCGTGCTTCATGTTGAGCCTTTTAAAGATTAAGATAGTTTTTTTTTCCCTCTCTTATTATCTTTGAGAAGGTTTAGCTGGCTGCACACTATGCTCACAGGCAAATGCACACACACAAACACACACAAATCATCATGCAGCGTTGTTTAGATTGCAGATAGCAGCGTTTGGGGTGTTTAAGCTGCTAATGCGCTACCGAGTTCAGTATTTTGTAGTTTTTTCTTTTATCAGATTCTGTGACAGCCATAAAAGAAGCATTTATTTATAGATATAAGCATATTGCAAGAAACAGGATGAGGTTTGTATGCAGGGGAAGGATGGAGGGATGAAAAGGATGAAAATAATGTTCCATTAATGCAGAGCCAGGCATTTGCTGAGGGCCCAGCACCAATCTGCATCTCCCTACAGTCAGGCTGCTGCTATACATTTTTCATGAACGCTGAGTGAGAATTAGCGACGGATTGCCACTGCAAATTGCTTTTCCTTGGTTAGGGCCCTATAGAGAGGGAAAGGAAGAGCTACAGATATGTAGGAAGGGTTGGAATGTTGCAGAAACAAGATGTGATAAAGATCATTTCAAGAGATGCAGAAAATAAAGGAGTGAGAATAGTGTTTTGAAGTATCTGATATGTAAGCTTCTAAATGTAAAACTTTACCATTTTTATATATTGTTCATTTTGGTTCCATCTACGTTGTTTCTTGCCCTTGGTCCGAACAACTTGTACTTTATTTTGACCCAAATCACAAGCTATTTCCTTCGCTCCAGTACAGCTCACTTTCATTTTCCACCTGGGGTCTTGACTGCTGTCCTGGACCCACAGTAATTGGCCAACTATCTCACTCCTGGACTGACTGTCTCACTCCTGGACTGACTGCCTCACTCCTGGACTGACTGTCTCACTAGTGGGCTGACTGTCTCACTCATGGAATGACTGCCTCACTCCTGGGCTGACTGTCTCACTCCTGGAATGACTGTCTCACTAGTGGGCTGACTGTCTCACTCCTGGAATGACTACCTCACTCCTGAGCTGACTGTCTCACTCCTGGGCTGACTGTCTCACTAGTGGACTGACTGCCTCAATCCTGGACTGACTGCCTCACTCCTGGGCTGACTGTCTCACTCCTGGGCTGACTGTCTCACTCGTGGACTGACTGCCTCAATCCTGGACTGACTGCCTCACTCCTGGGCTGACTGTCTCACTCCTGGGCTGACTGTCTCACTAGTGGACTGACTGCCTCACTAGTGGGCTGACTGTCTCACTGCTGGGCTGACTGTCTCACTCCTGGGCTGACTGTATCACTCCTGGGCTGACTGTCTCACTCCTGGACTGACTACCTCACTCCTGGGCTGACTGTCTCACTCCTGGGCTGACTGTCTCACTAGTGGGCTGACTGTCTCACTAGTGGGCTGACTCACTCATGGAATGACTGCCTCGCTAGTGGGCTGACTGTCTCACTCCTGGGCTGACTGTCTCACTCCTGGGCTGACTGTCTCACTCCTGGGCTGACTGTCTCACTAGTGGGCTAACTGATCGCTCCTGGACTGACTGCCTCACTCCTGGGCTGACTGTCTCACTCATGGAATGACTGCCTCACTAGTGGGCTGACTGCCTCACTCCTGGACTGACTGCCTCACTCCTGGACTGACTGCCTCACTCCTGGACTGACTACCTCACTCCTGGGCTGACTGCCTCTCTCCTGGACTGACTACCTCACTCCTGGGCTGACTGTCTCACTCATGGATTGACTGTCTCACTCCTGTGCTGACTGTCTCACTCATGGATTGACTGTCTCACTCCTGGGCTGACTGTCTCACTAGTGGGCTAACTGCATCACTCCTGGAATGACTGTCTCACTCCTGGACTGACTACCTCACTCCTGGGCTGACTGTCTCACTCCTGGACTGACTACCTCACTCCTGGGCTGACTGTCTCACTCCTGGACTGACTGCCTCACTCCTGGACTGACTGTCTCACTAGTGGGCTGACTGTCTCACTCCTGGAATGACTGTCTCACTCCTGGAATGACTGTCTCACTCCTGGAATGACTGTCTCACTAGTGGGCTGACTGTCTCACTCCTGGAATGACTACCTCACTCCTGGGCTGACTGTCTCACTCCTGGGCTGACTGTCTCACTAGTGGACTGACTGCCTCAATCCTGGACTGACTGCCTCACTCCTGGGCTGACTGTCTCACTCCTGGGCTGACTGTCTCACTCGTGGACTGACTGCCTCAATCCTGGACTGACTGCCTCACTCCTGGGCTGACTGTCTCACTCCTGGGCTGACTGTCTCACTAGTGGACTGACTGCCTCACTAGTGGGCTGACTGTCTCACTGCTGGGCTGACTGTCTCACTCCTGGGCTGACTGTATCACTCCTGGGCTGACTGTCTCACTCCTGGACTGACTACCTCACTCCTGGGCTGACTGTCTCACTCCTGGGCTGACTGTCTCACTAGTGGGCTGACTGTCTCACTAGTGGGCTGACTCACTCATGGAATGACTGCCTCGCTAGTGGGCTGACTGTCTCACTCCTGGGCTGACTGTCTCACTCCTGGGCTGACTGTCTCACTCCTGGGCTGACTGTCTCACTAGTGGGCTAACTGCATCGCTCCTGGACTGACTGCCTCACTCCTGGGCTGACTGTCTCACTCATGGAATGACTGCCTCACTAGTGGGCTGACTGCCTCACTCCTGGGCTGACTGCCTCACTCCTGGACTGACTGCCTCACTCCTGGACTGACTGCCTCACTCCTGGACTGACTACCTCACTCCTGGGCTGACTGCCTCTCTCCTGGACTGACTACCTCACTCCTGGGCTGACTGTCTCACTCATGGATTGACTGTCTCACTCCTGTGCTGACTGTCTCACTCATGGATTGACTGTCTCACTCCTGGGCTGACTGTCTCACTAGTGGGCTAACTGCATCACTCCTGGAATGACTGTCTCACTCCTGGGCTGACTGTCTCACTCATGGATTGACTGTCTCACTCCTGGGCTGACTGTCTCACTCTTGGACTGACTCCCTCACTCATGGACTGACTGTCTCACTCCTGGGCTGACTGTCTCACTCATGGACTGACTGTCTCACTCCTGGACTGACTGCCTCACTCCTGGGCTGACTGTCTCACTAGTGGACTGACTGCCTCACTCGTGGACTGACTGTCTCAATCGTGGGCTGACTTCCTTACTCATGGACTGACTGCCTCACTCATGGGCTGACTGTCTCACTCCTGGACTGACTACCTCACTCATGGACTGACTGCCTCACTCATGGGCTGACTGTCTCACTCCTGGACTGACTGTCTCACTCCTGGGCTGACTGTCTCACTCCTGGACTGACTGTCTCACTAGTGGACTGACTGTCTCACTCCTGGACTGACTGTCTCACTAGTGGACTGACTGTCTCACTCCTGGACTGACTGTCTCACTAGTGGACTGACTGTCTCACTCCTGGACTGACTGTCTCACTAGTGGACTGACTGTCTCACTCCTGGACTGACTGTCTCACTAGTGGACTGACTGTCTCACTAGTGGACTAACTGTCTCACTCCTGGACTGACTGTCTCACTCCTGGACTGACTGTCTCACTAGTGGGCTGACTGTCTCACTCCTGGACTGACTGTCTCACTAGTGGGCTGACTGTCTCAGTCCTTGACTGACTGTCTCACTAGTGGACTGACTGTCTCACTCCTGGACTGACTGTCTCACTAGTGGGCTGACTGTCTCACTCCTGGACTGACTGCCTCACTCCTGGACTGACTGTCTCACTCGTGGGCTGACTTCCTCACTCCTGTACTGATCCACTCCTGTACTGACTAGTTCACTCCTGTACTGACTGCCTCACTCCTGGACTGATCCACTCCTGTACTGACTGCCTCACTTCTGTACTGACTGCCTCACTTCTGTACAGTACTGACTGATTCACTCCTGTATTGACTGATTCACTCCTGTACTGACTGCCTCACTTCTGTACTGACTGATTCACTCCTGTACTGACTGATTCACTCCTGTACTGACTGATTCACTCCTGGGCTGACTGCCTCACTCCTTGCTGACTGGTTCAGACTGTTCTCTCTTTGGACGCTGTTCATTCTTTAGGTTGAAGTTATGGAGTCAGATGGCCCGTTGCTCTAAGAATGAAAACAAAAACACCTAACTGTCAGTCATCTTGGAGTTGGCTTATTTTTCTTCAGCAGAGTCAGTGACTTCAACTGTTTCATCGGCTATTCTGAATCAATATTTTTTTTATTTTTTAGTATATAACCTAAAATGTCATACAGTATATTTTCCATACTGATTCTTTTGCAGGTAACCAACTCCACAGGTTATGTGTGCAGCCGTGTTGCGATGGAAATAAAAGAGGTTTTGGACTCAGAGTAAAAGGAGATTTATATTTGTGTGCGTGTGCGTGTACATGTGCGTGTTTAGGTCCTATTATTGCTGCTGTAATCTGCTCTCTCCTGCCAGCCACAGTTATTACAGTTGTCGATACGATGCTCAGGGCTTTTTAGACACAAGCAACAAGACTCAGTCTGGACGGCTGCCAGAATCTTTTTGCATGTGTGCGAGCATCAAAGTGGTATTTTATTTTATTTTTTGCGCCCTCGTGTATGTGTGTGCAGGATCTTTTGCTCTGTGTATGTAATTGATCTCTCGGCTCATGTCAAGGCCAGTTCAACAGCGTGTTAATTGCTTATGTTACAAAGTGTTAGTCCCAGCAGTATGTGCTTGATATCTAAGGTGTGACTGCTCACTTCGCTGCTCTGTGTTTATGTGGGTTAGCGTGCGTGGGGGCCTCGTCTTTGCTTGGACAAGCTTACTATGATAATAGACGTAAAAGGGCAAAAAAAAAAAAGCGAGGTAAAGAGGACAGGAAAAAGCTGCGAGACTGCAGTGGATAAAAAGAAGAAAGCGTTGCTGTTTGCAATGAGGAAAACGAACCTTTGACTGTGAAAGAAGGCGAGAAACAAAGAGGCACTGAAGTGTAGAAGATATTTGTCCTCGTGGCATTCAGCCCTGACTGATGCCTGTTGTTCAGTGCCACTTCCNATTAAACCCTGTGAACAACACGCAGATGCACTAAAAAACAAATCTTGTTCTGAGAAGTTCATGCCTGCAGCGTTTTGCTCCTTGCCTGTGGGCGAAGTGACAAGTAGACATTGTTTGTGCTCCATTTTTTATAACTAGAATTACAAATGGAAACTCCTCCTTCACTGCTCATCACAGCTTCTAACCGGATCACAAACAGGCTGACGGGAAAAGAACAGACCAGGTAAATGTTTATTTATTCATTTATTTTTCTGATTTGCAATTTTCTCTTCTAAATATTTAGCTTAAAATTTTACAATTCAACTTTTTTTTTTAAAACTCAGTATTGAATGTGATTACCGGTACCGGTGAAACAAAGTAAAATATTTAAAACATGCTCAAGGTAATGTCAAACTACAAGATTTAAAAATTACTATTAAATTACAAATACTACAGATTTACATTAATATGAGTTAACAATAATATGACATTTAGAAAATAATAAGATTATTTTATCAATTTAAGTAACGTTAAATAAAAATAAAACATTATATGATAAGGAAGGCGATGGTATCAAGTTATTGATGGTGTTTTAATTTCACCTATTTGTGGATTATTTTATTTCAAAATTTGTGTTAATTAAAAACAACTGAATTAATGTATTCACTCTTTAATAAACAGAACTCAATCACTGAAGTAGAATCCATTAATTACAGGAAATTCTATATCATAACAAATGAATATTCATCCAGTTGAGACCAAATTTGTCTTATAAATTTTATTACGAAATAATTAATCCAGATAAGAAAAATCATCAACTACAAACAAAGTGAGCAACACAAATGATAAAATATTAAATCTTGGAGAGCAGTTTGAAAAGTAGTAAATTAATTACTAAAACAATAATGAATTAATTTAAACAATAACTTATCAGCCACGGATTAATTATCTTTTTTCTAAGGCAAAATTATTTATTTGAGTAGGCATAATTTTTGGCTTTTATATGTGCACAAATTTATCCCTCCCTCCCTCCCTCCATCCCTCCCTCCCTGCCTCCATCCATCCACCCAACCATTCATCCATCCATCCATCTCCATCCATCTATCTATCCATCTCCATCCATCCATCCATCATCCATCTATCTATCCATCTCCATCCATCCATCCCTCCATCCATCCATCCATCCATCCATCCATCCATTCATTCATTCATCCATCCATCTCCATCAATCCATCATCCATCTATCTATCCATCTCCATCCATTCATCCATCCATCATCCATCTATCTATCCATCTCCATCCATCCATCCATCCATCATTTTCCATGTGTTCCAAAGTCAGGTCTCGGGGGCAGCAGCTTGAGCACAGAGGTCCAGGCATCTCTTGCCACAGTCACCTCTTCCAGCTCTTCTGGGAGGACTCCAAGACTTTCCCAGGCCGAATGAGATACGTTGTCTCTCCAGCATGTCTCGGGTCTTCCCCAGGGTTTCCTCCCAATAGGACATGACTGAAGCACCTCCCTTTAGGGAGGCACCCAGGAAGCATCCTTACCAGATGCCTGAACCACCTCAACTGGCTCCTCTCAATGTGGAGGAGTAACAGTTCTACTCTGAGTCTCTCCTGGATAACTGAACTTCTCACCCTGTCTCTAAAGGAGAGTCCAGCTACCCTGAGGAGGAAACCCATTTCAACCTCCTGTATCCATGATCTCATTATTTCCGTTTCTATCCAGAGTTCATGACCATAGGTGAGAGTAGGAACATACTGACCAGTAAACAGAGAGCTTTGCCTTCCAGCTCAGCTCCCTCTTCACCACAACGGACCGGTACAGAGTCAGAATACTGCAGACACTGCACATGTCCGTCTGTCAATCACATGCTCCATTAACCCTCACTCGTGAACAAAACCTTGAGCTCCTTGCATGCCTCCATTTGAGGCAGAACCTCACCGTCAACCACAAATTTAGTCAAAGTTTAACTTTTTGATAAATAGTTTATTTTGGAACTTGATTGAGAAATTTTATTTAATGTGACCAGATCAAGTCATTTATTAGCACTGCAAGCCAGGAAATGATTGATCAAGTTGCATCAGCTAAAATGACATAACCAGACCCGAAGTTAAATCATCGCAAGGTTTCAGTTCTTCACCGGGTCAGTGTTGAGGGCTGGGTTTCACTCATCTTTCTTGGGGCTTTGCTGTTGGATCAGACCAGGATACACCTGTGGTGGCACAGTGGTTAGAGATGGTGGGCCTGTGATCAGAAGATCGCCGGTTCAAGCCCCAGTACAGACGTCAAAAATGTGGGTGGAAAAAGGTGAAACAACCACGCCTGTCTCCACCCTCATTTGCCCCACTCTGGGCCCCTGAGCAAGGCACTTAACCCCCAACCATCTGCTCCCTAAACAGGTCTCTCTTGAAAATGAGTTATAGTGGCTCAATGAGACTAACCTGTATAAATAAAGGGTAAATGAAAAAAAAAAGAGGAGAGGACTAGCCAGGTAGTGCCCAAAGTAGCTGAAAGTCACTGTGACTGATTCAGTGGTTGGCGTCTCATCTGATGAGGTGTACGGGCCATCAGCAACCTTCAGCTGAGTTTTAACACTTTAAGCTGATAACGTGAGACTTGCGGTGATAAAAACAATGTTTTATCTTCTGTAGTTACTGGAACTCTACTCTGCTTCTAACAAAACATTTTATTCAGCAAACTTGTTGTTTTCTTTTCTCAGGAATAGATGGACATCAGACAAACACATCAGGATGGGAAAAACAGACGAACTGCAAAGTGTCACACAAAGTAACTTTGTTTTAACAATCAGCTCTCTTGGTCAGTTGGTCCCTCAACACAACTGATAACATTTCTTCAACAATAAGACAGGCGAGCCAATTTGCCCTGTTGGCATGCACACAGCTGGATATCTCATCAACTTGGAAGACTTGATGACGTGTCTATCTCTGCTGTCATCTGTGGATCTTAAGGACGCATATTTAATTGGATTATGATAACTGGTTCCTTCTTTTTGGATTTGGCTTGTTCCTGGTTTATCAACATAAAAGGAAGACGTCGGCAGCAAATCTGGACCTGGTCAGGCTGCCTGCTCTACATGATGGCTTGGTTCATGTCTCGAGAAACCAGACTTTTGGCTGAATGGATTACATCTTGGGGATTGTCTGAGGCACGTTCCATTGGTGTGATCATTTTAATTTGGACATTTCCATTTTTTCTGACATTCGGCTCCTCGACTGGCATTGATAGGCCATCTTATCTCAACACGCCTGAGAAGTTTTGTAAACTTGATGCTCTTGTAAATATATTTAGTGTGTCAGTATTAAACTGACACCCTTTACCTTAATTACTTACTTATTCAGATTGAATAGTATTTCACGGATTCTTTTCTTTTCAGGTTTACCCAATATTTCTGTGATCATTTATAATGGATGGAACCATAAAGCTATTAAGTGACAATGAGACATTGATTTTAGTCGGTATGCCAAAAGACACTACCTTTTATTTAAAATAAATCAACTAAAATTAACACCATTACACTCGATTGACTGATTTCAATTCCTTGCAATTTAACATGTCAGAAAACTTGATTGTAACACAACAGACATAAGTACAGGATGACGAATACTTTTTATATGTGGGCTTTAGCTTAATGTAGTTTCCAGCTTAAAATGATATAGGAAAGGAGGAAATAGGAGAAGAGATGGAGAGATAGTTTAAAGGAAATTAATTGTCTTGAGCATGTTACCAGAAATGACACTTCCCATCAGACTTCTGCTGAATCCCAGGTACGTTTGTAAACCGCTGACTCATTACCTTTTAAGCCGACAGCCTGGTAAGAGAAGACCTTAGCCTTTCAGATGCACAGAGTCCTTGCAGGCCCAGTACGTCTGAACTGGTTATTTGTTTACTTTTCAACGTCTCCTGGCTGGGGTCCGTGTAGATCATCAGAAAATGCGTCAGCTCCTGGTTGACTTCAAGACAAGACGTTTCTCAGAGGAAGTTCATTAAGAGCTTGGAGCTTCATATTTTTGTTGAATTTATAATGGCATGTTATACATGACACTCGGGTGAAGAGAGGGGCGGAGCTGTCAACTGACCACTACCTGGTGGTGAGTTGGCTCCGATGGTGGGGGAGGATGCCGCTCAGACCTGGCAGACCCAAACGTATTGTGAGGGTCTGCTGGGAACGTCTGGCAGAGTCTCCCGTAAGACGGAGCTTTAACTCCCACCTCCGGGAGAGCTTTGAACACGTTCCGAGGGAGGCGGGGGACATTGAGCCCGAGTGGGCCATGTTCCGCGCCTCTATTGTCGAGGTAGCTTATCAGAGTTGTGGCCGCAAGGTTGTTGGTGCCTGTCGTGGTGGCAATCCTCGAACCCGGTGGTGGACGCCAGCGGTGAGGGATGCTGTCAAGCTGAAGAAGGAGTCCTATTGGGCCTTTTTGGCCTGTGGGACCCCGGAAGCAGCAGATAGGTACCGGCAGTCCAAGCGGCATGCGGCTCGGGTGGTTGCTGAGGCAAAAACTCGGGCGTGGGAGGAGTTCGGAGAGGCCATGGAGAATGACTTCCGTACGGCTTCGAGGCGATTCTGGTCCACCATCCGGCGTCTCAGGGGGGGAAAGCGGTACGCGACCAACACCATTTATGGTGGGGATGGCGTGCTGTTGACCTCAACTCGGGATGTTGTGAGTCGGTGGGCGGAATACTTCGAAGACCTCCTCAATCCTACTGGCACGTCTTCCACTGAGGAAGCGGAGCCTGGGGACTTTGGGTCGGGCTCTCCAATCTCTGGTGCTGAGGTCGCCGAGGTGGTTAAAAAGCTCTGCGGTGGCAGGGCTCCGGGGGTGGATGAGATTCGTCCTGAGTTCCTTAGGGCTCTGGATGTTGTGGGGTTGTGTTGGCTTACGCGACTCTGCAATATCGCGTGGACATCGGGGGCAGTTCCCTTGGATTGGCAGACTGGGGTGGTGGTTCCCCTATTCAAAAAGGGGGACCGTAGGGTGTGTTCCAACTATAGGGGGATCACACTCTTAAGCCTCCCTGGTAAGGTCTATTCAGGGGTTCTGGAGAGGAGGGTCCGTCGGATAGTCGAACCTCGGATTCAGGAGGAGCAGTGTGGTTTTCGTCCTGGTCGTGGAACACTAGACCAGCTCTACACCCTCAACAGGGTCCTGGAGGGTGCGTGGGAGTTTGCCCAACCAGTTTACATGTGCTTTGTGGACTTGGAAAAGGCATTCGACCGCGTCCCTCGGGGGGTTCTGTGGGGGGTACTCCGGGAGTATGGGGTACCAGGCCCTTTGATATGGGCTGTTAGGTCCCTGTACGACCGGTGTCAGAGCTTGGTCCGCATCGCTGGCAGTAAGTCGGGCTCGTTTCCGGTGAGAGTTGGACTCCGCCAAGGTTGCCCTTTGTCACCGATTCTGTTCATAACTTTTATGGACAGAATTTCTAGGCGCAGCCAAGGTGTTGAGAGGATCCGTTTTGGTGGCCTTAGAATCTCTTCTCTGTTTTTTGCAGATGATGTGGTCCTATTGGCTTCATCAGTTCGTGATCTACAGCTTTCGCTGGAGCGGTTTGCAGCTGAATGTGATGCGGCCGGGATGAGGATCAGTTCCTCCAAATCCGAGGCCATGGTCTTGAGCCGGAAAAGGGTAGCATGCCCTCTCCGGGTCGGGGAGGAGGTCCTGCCCCAAGTGGAGGAGTTTAAGTATCTCGGGGTCTTGTTCACGAATGAGGGAAAACTGGAGCGTGAGATCGATAGGCGGATAGGTGCAACGTCCGCAGTGAAGCGGGCACTGTACTGGTCTGTCGTGGTGAAGAGAGAGCTGAGTCAAAAGGCAAAGCTCTCAATTTACCGATCAATCTGTGTTCCTACCCTCATCTACGGTCATGAGCTCTGGGTTATGACTGAAAGAACGAGATCTCGGATACAAGCGGCTGAAATGAGTTTTCTCCGCAGGGTGTCTGGACTCTCCCTTAGAGATAGGGTGAGAAGCTCAGTCATCCGGGAGGGACTCGGAGTAGAGCCGTTGCTTCTCCACATCGAGAGGAGCCAGTTGAGGTGGCTCGGGCATCTGGTTAGGATGCCTCCTGGACGCCTCCCTGGTGAGGTGTTCCGGGCATGTCCCACTGGGAGGAGACCCAGAGGAAGACCCAGGACACGCTGGAGGGACTATGTTTCTCGGCTGGCCTGGGAACACCTTGGGATTCCCCCAGAGGAGCTGCTCCAAGTGGCTGGGGAGAGGGAAGTCTGGGCCTCCCTACTTAGGCTGCTACCCCCGCGACCCGACCCCGGATAAGCGGAAGAAAATGGATGGATGGATTTTATAAATTCTTGGCTGATGAACCAGTCTTTGACCTAATGACTCAGTTATCTAGCCATGAGAGACAGAGAGCTGTCAGGTCTCCTGTCATTTCAACTCTGCAGCGTTCCAACTCTGCAGAACTCTGCAAACTCTGAAGCGTTCCAGAAACAAAACGCTTTTTCTAAAGTGTTGAGATTAGGAAAATAGTCTCCTCATTGGTCCGCGTGCCAAGCAAGGAGAGTGAAACGTGAAGCGAAAACTTCAAGGTCAACAGAAAGTCTGTTTAGAAAACAGAGAGGACTGTTTTAGGAAAAGTGTCTGAAAGTGCAGACATACAGACGCTCGTTTAGAGATTTAAGCTGCTTCTCAATTTAACACAAAACTGAACAAGTCAGTTTGACATATCATTCAACTCTGACACTTATTAGACACCCCGTACATTTGCAGAAGTGACACTGTAATGCTTCACATTAAAGAATACCACAGCATATAACATATGTTTTTTTTTCAAGATTTACCTGACTAAATAAAGTTTGAATGAATGTGATTAGAAAAACATTTTGTAAAGATACAACACTGCTTTACTGTTTACTGAGAGGTCAGTAAATGTCATCACTGGAACAGTAAAAAAAAACGTATCATAGCGGACCCTGTCATGTCCACTACACTCTCATCCCCCTCCCAAACCTGCTACTGAGGAATTCCACTGACTTTTCAGAGGAGCACAGCTAAATAAACATTCTGTCATCATTTCAGGACTCTCGCCTCTGGCCGACCTTGGAAGCCCCCCCCCCATTAGTGTGCACAGATCTATGAGCTGGCTGCTCAACCACCTTTGAGTCCTCCCTGCCCTCTGCGTAATGTCGGCGTCATTATGTGCTTGTGTGCAAGACTTTTTTTTCATTACCACATTTTTGACCTTCAAACAGAGGTCAAAAATGTGTTAGGATATTTTTTTTGTCTCCAAGCCCTATGTGCTATTTTTAACCACTTTTATTGTCTATCCAACAGATCTCACTTGTAAATGAGTCTTCGAGGCTCAATGTGACTTATCTGTTTAAATAAAGGTTGAATGAATGAATGAAAAAAGTGTTTTGCAGAAGTCTGAAATGTTATGGCTCCCCTCTGACATAAACAGATTTCAGCTCAAAAACACTTCTGCATAGGTCTCTCAAGGAAAAGTTCTCGCAGAGAGAATATGTTAATTATATGTAATAAATATGTAATATGGCTTCGAGGCGTACGGCTTCGAGGCGATTCTGGTCCACCATCCGGCGTCTCGAGGAGGAAAGCGGTACGCGACCAACACCATTTATAGTGGGGGTGGCGTACAACTCGGGATGTTGTGAGTCGGTGGACGGAATACTTCGAAGACCTCCTCAATACTATTGGCACGTCTTCCACTGAGGAGGCGGAGCCTGGGGACTTTGGGTCAGGCTTTCTAATCTCTGGTGCTGAGGTCACCAAGGTGGTTAAAAAGCTCTGCGGTGGCAGGGCTCCAGGGATGGATGAGATTCGCCTGGAGTTCCTTAGGGCTCTGGATGTTGTGGGGTTGTGTTGGCTTACGCAACTCTGCAATATCGCGTGGACATCGGGGGCAGTTCCCTTGGATTGGCAGACTGGGGTGGTGGTTCCCCTCTTCAAAAAGGGGGACCGTAGGGTGTGTTCCAACTATAGGGGGATCACATTCTTAAGCCTCCCTGGTAAGGTCTCAAGGAAAAGTTCTCGCAGAGAGAATATGTTAATTATATGTAATAAATATGTAATACGGCTTCGAGGCGTACGGCTTCGAGGCGATTCTGGTCCACCATCCGGCGTCTCGAGGGGGAAAGCGGTACGCGACCAACACCATTTATAGTGGGGGTGGCGTACAACTCGGGATGTTGTGAGTCGGTGGACGGAATACTTCGAAGACCTCCTCAATACTACTGGCACGTCTTCCACTGAGGAAACGAAGTCAGGGGGTCTGGAGAGAAGGGTCCGTCGGATAGTCGAACCTCGGATTCAGGAGGAGCAGTGTGGTTTTCGTCCTGGTCGTGGAACACTGGACCAGCTCTTCACCCTCAGCAGGTTCCTGGAAGGTGCGTGGGAGTTTGCCCAACCAGTTTACATGTGCTTTGTGGACTTGGAGAAGGCATTCGACAGCGTCCCTCGTGGGGTTCTGTAGGGGGTACTCCGGGAGTATGGGGTTACCAGGCCCTTTGATACGGGCTGTTAGGTCCCTATACGACCGGTGTCAGAGCTTGGTCCGCATTGCCGACAGTAAGTCAGGCTCGTTTCCGGTGGGAGTTGGACTCCACCAAGGTTGCCCTTTGTCACCGATTCTGTTCATAACTTTTATGGACAGAATCTCTAGGCACAGCCAAGGTGTTGAGGGGATCTGATTTGGTGGCCTTGGAATCACATCTCTGTTTTTTTGCAGATGATGTGGTCCTATTGGCTTCATCAGGTTGTGATCTACAACTTTTACTGGAGCGGTTTGCAGCCGAGTGTGGTGCGGTCGGGATGGGGATCAGTTCCTCCAAGTCCGAGGCCATGGTCTTGAGCTGGAAAAGGGTAGCGTGCCCTCTCCGGGTCGGGGAGGAGGTCCTGCCCCAAGTGGAGGAGTTTAAGTATCTCGGGGTCTTGTTCACGAATGAGGGAAAACTGGAGCGTGAGATCGATAGGCGGATAGGTGCAGCGTCCGCAGTGAAGCGGGCGCTGTACCGGTCTGTCGTGGTGAAGAGAGAGCTGAGTCAAAAGGCAAAGCTCTCAATTTACCGATCGATCTACGTTCCCACCCTCATCTATGGTCATGAGCTTTGGGTTATGACCGAAAGAACGAGATCTCGGATACAAGCGGCTGAAATGAGTTTTCTCCGCAGGGTGTCTGGACTCTCCCTTAGAGATAGGGTGAGAAGCTCAGTCATCCGGGAGGGACTCGGAGTAGAGCCGCTGCTTCTCCACATCGAGAGGAGCCAGTTGAGGTGGCTCGGGCATCTGGTTAGGATGCCTCCTGGACGCCTCCCTGGTGAGGTGTTCCGGGCATGTCCCACCGGGAGGAGACCCAGAGGAAGACCCAGGACACGCTGGAGGGACTATGTTTCTCGGCTGGCCTGGGAACGCCTTGGGATTCCCCCAGAGGAGCTGCTCCAAGTGGCTGGGGAGAGGGAAGTCTGGGCCTCCCTACTTAGGCTGCTACCCCCGCGACCCGACCTCGGATAAGCGGAAGACAATGGATGGATGGATGGATGGACATATGTAATAACAGTATAATATACAATACGATTTCATTACAATGTTTGCTAACAACAACCAACATTCCAACAATGTTCAGTCAGGTCATCTGGACAGTTTTTTTTAGAGATGTTTTACCCTCCATCCAAAGGGCTTCATCAGTCTGAGGAATCGTATGCAAACTGTTTTCCCCACAGTACACTCCTACAGTGGACCAACCATTTTACTGGTGATAAGATGGTTTCTGGGGGACATCCTCTCCCTCGTCCACTCCTCCCAGCAACCAACATTATTAATGTTCACACCTGTCATAAACAAATAAAACAAACTCCATGAATGGTTTTGTTTTTCAGTCTTAAAAACTTAAAGGAAAAGAGTAAACAGTCCGACTGTAGCTGATTCTGACTTCAAGGACAGTCACTGTGTGAAAACATCAGACATTATTCAAGTCAAATGTATCTTAAAAGAACAGTTAAGGGTCAAACTGGCAGAAAACCCAAAGGTCAGAGGTCATAATCAGATGAGCACATATTCATAATGCAGTGCCTATAAGCTGTTTGGAGAGAACTGAACTCTAAGATTGAACTGGAAACGAACACCAGCTCGAGCCACATAAGCCAGGCCTCATTTACATTTGGCCCAGCATCAAGTTACTTATGGCATCAATGCTAATTAGAAAAAGCAGAGTTGCCAGCAGTAGCGTTTGTCATTTTCATTAGCATAAGTGGTGTTCTCTGCAAGCTAAAATGAGGTTTCTTTCTGAAGGTTTTGTAATAACGCCTCAATCGGTTTCTCTTTTTTTTTTTACCTGGACTGCTTGACACTAATCCTAAAGAGTTAGTAAAGTCCTTATTGTTATTTATTATGTTTGTGTACTCGAGCCCTACCTCAATATATTGATTTTAGCCTGAAAACATAATGCATAGAACATCATTTACATTTTGGTAATCAGAGACGAGTTAGAATTGTCCTTAGATGGACATTTAGTAGATGAAATATAAACTTGTTGGTGCTCTTCAGGGCAGAAGTTAACCAGTTCTATACTAGACTCATTAGTTTTTATATCTGCACATGGGGGCATTCAACCCTATTTATCATCATTTTAAATCAGACCACATGAAGAATAATCTTGCTGTTTAAAATTTTATAT
>JBBPBX010029677.1:0-13737 GCA_038048925.1 Garcialebias charrua
ACACAGCAGATCATAGAAGAACTTCGCAAAGAAATGAAAGAAATGTTTATGGCTGCTCTGGAAACCAGTTCCAACACCATGGCACCAAAACAAAGACAAAAAGGCTGTAAGAAGTGCAGAGAAGAGGGGAAAGGAGACAACTGTATACACTGTTTCAAATGTGGGCAGGAGGGCCACTACTCTCGTGGATGCCGAGCACCGAGACCATTGATGGGGAAACGGGGAAGGACTACTGAGGTGGGACCAGCAGTAGTCCAGTACCAACGGTCCCATAATGAGACGCCAAGCTCACCACCATCCTCCAGTGAAACTCCAGTTACAACCTTTTCAGCTTTAACTGAAGTTTGTTATCTACCTCCTCAACGCAAGTCAAGGTTAATAAGCCTGGTGGGAAACCGCTGTACTGTGAACTGTTTTATGGACAACCATCAAGTCAAAGTATTGTGGGATACAGGGGCACAGTCCAGCATTGTAAATGAAAACTGGCGGCAGAACCACCTTCCCCACACAGTTGTCAGACCTGTTTCAGAACTGTTGGACAATGAGACGCTCACAGTGTTCGCTGCAAATGACACGCCCATCCCCTACACTGGTTGGATAGAAGTCAGCTTCAGACTAGACGGTGATTGTTCCCCAACCAGTGAGCTGCAAGTGCCAATATTGGTATCCAGTGACCCAGCCGTGGCCAGTGATCCTATCATCGGTTACAATGTTATTGAAGCTGTTGTCAACAGAAAAGAAGTAAAGTCCAAAGATGGAAGAAAACAACTCGCACACTATGTGAGTAAAGCATTTGAAATAACTGTACAAACTGCACATAATGTTGTCAAACTTGTGCAGAACAGCAACAAAGACTCAGAGACAGGTGTGGTAAGGACTGGAGTAAAGAGAGTGCCTTTGAGAGCAAATCAAGTCACCACAGTCTATGCACGGGCACATGTTAGTCCACAGGCTCAGGGCCAAGATATGTTTTTTTTAGCTGACATGGCTGACCCACCACCAGAGGGCATCATGTTCAGTGATGTACTGGTGCAAATTCCAGACAGAAAAGTGCCATACGTGCCCATCCCAGTGACTAACACCACAGACCACACCATTTATCTAATGAGTCGTAAAGTGATCGGACATCTTGAACCAATAAAGACTGTATATGCAGCAAACTACCAGACAAAGGTAAATGAGCTGACACAAGAGGAAAAAAAGAGTTCAAAGTTAAATTCACACAACACAAATAACACACAGTCACACAAGAGTCAACAGAGACCAAAGTCATGGGATCCACCAGTGGATCTTCAGTACCTGACAGAAAGTCAACAAAGAGCTGTGAAGATGATGTTGCGGGAAGAATGTGAGGCATTTGCATATGACAGTGATGATGTGGGCTGCATCCCTTCTCTGAAAATGCATATAACCCTTCATGACACAAGTCCTGTAAAAAAAACCTACATGTCTGTCCCAAAACCGCTTCACAATGAAGTGAAAGAGTATCTGCAAGATCTGCTTAACAAAGGTTGGATCACACAATCAAGGTCTCCCTACTCATCACCTGTGGTGTGTGTCCGCAAGAAAGATGGTACCCTTCGGCTTTGTTGTGACTTTAGAGAGCTCAACCGCAAGTCAGTTCCGGACCGTCATCCGATACCAAGAATTCAGGACATGCTGGATGCACTGGGTGGGAGCTCTTGGTTTTCAGTGCTAGATCAAGGCAAGGCGTACCACCAAGGTTTTTTGGATGAAGAGAGCCGCCCCTTGACTGCTTTCATCACACCCTGGGGGCTCTACCAATGGGTGCGCATTCCCTTTGGCCTGAGCTCCGCACCAGCTGAGTTCCAGAGGAGCATGGAACATTGTATGGCAGGTCTCAGAGACACTATTTGCCTTCCATACCTGGATGACAACCTGGTGCACAGCAACAATTTTGAAGAGCACTTAGAGCACATCCGCCTTGTCCTCCAGCGTTACAGGGAGCATGGTATTAAGCTGACTCCAAAGAAATGTGACCTGTTCAGGCGAAGTGTCAAGTTTTTGGGCAAGCTCGTTACAGGCCAAGGTTACACAATGGACCCAGCGGAGCTGGCCCCGGTGATGGCTTTAAAAGAAAAAACACCTGCAACCGTCGGAGAGGTACGTCAAATGCTTGGTTTCCTCTCATATTATAGGCCTTTCATCGCTAACTTCTCCCGTACAGCCCATCCACTCTATAACCTGCTTAGTCCTCCAATGTCTGAGAACTCTGCTTCTGTCCCAGCTGAGAAGACGAACAAAAGGGTGAAGAAAAGTAAAGGCCACTTACCATCACGCTTGCCCGTTCAGTGGACTAGCGTCCACCAAGAGACATTGAACCAGCTCGTAGATGCACTTATCAGACCTCCTGTCCTTGGGTACCCTGACTTTACAGAGCCCTTTGTGTTACATTGTGATGCATCGCAAGTTGGGTTAGGTGCTATTTTATACCAGCGACAGCAAGGCAAGATGAGAGTAATAGGGTATGGTTCCCGCACCTTGAGTCCAGCAGAAAAAAAGTACCACCTGCACTCTGGCAAATTAGAGTTTTTGGCAATGAAGTGGGCCATCTGTGAACGTTTCAGGGATTACCTCTACCATGCAACGTCATTTGTGGTGTACACTGATAATAACCCGCTAACATATGTGCTCAGTACTGCAAAGCTCAACGCCACAGGTCACAGATGGGTCGCGGAGCTGGCCAGCTATAACTTCACCATCCGCTACCGTCCAGGCAAGACCAATACAGATGCTGATGGGCTGTCGCGAATGCCGTTGGACATTGACAGTTACATGAAGAGCTGTACAGCTGAAGTTGGACAGGAAGCCATAAGCGCATCTATGGAGTCTGTGGTGGTGGAACAGAGTTACCCCTGTCAAGGCATTGGTGTTATCCAGGTTAGTGCTCTGAAGTTGATCAAAGATTCCAGCACCAACCAGCCTTTTACACCAGACGAGATCCGCACAGCCCAGGAAGCAGATGAGGTCCTGTCAAGAGTGCTCTGGTACAAGTCACAGAGTAGAAGACCAAATAGGATTGAGGTGAAGTCTGAGGCTCCTGCAGTAGCTGCATTGCTCAGGCAGTGGTTGAAGCTTCACGTCGACCAAAATGGTATCCTACGCCGCAAAACAGCCCACCGAGAGCAGTTATTGGTCCCTAAAGCCTATCGGCCCCTGGTTTTCAAAGAGCTCCATAAAGACATGGGCCACTTAGGGGTGGAAAGAACACTCGACCTGATCAGAGACAGGTTCTACTGGCCGCAGATGGCAAAAGAAGTTGAACACTTTGTTACTGAAGAATGTGAGTGTCTCAAGAAGAAGAAACCGAGTAAGCAGACCTGTGCTCCTCTGACCTCGATCCAGTCAACTTACCCATTCCAACTGGTCTCCATAGACTTCCTCCACCTGGAAAAGTGCAAGCATGGCTATGAATATATATTAGTTGTTATGGACCACTTCACGAGGTTCGCCCAAGCTTATCCGACAAAGAACAAAACAGCTAAAACTGTTGCTGACAAGCTCTTCAATGACTTTGCGCTGAAGTTTGGCTTCCCAACCAGACTACACCATGACATGGGTAAAGAATTCGACAACAAGCTCATGGCAAGGTTGAAAGAACTCTCAGGTGTCCAGGGTTCTCATACAACACCCTACCATCCACAAGGTAATGGACAGGTGGAAAGATTCAACCGTACCCTGTTGTCCATGTTACGAACCCTGGAGGACAAGGAGAAGGAGGATTGGAAAGAATCACTTGCTAAAGTTGTCCATGCGTACAACTGTACAAAGAGTGAGGCAACAGGTTACGCCCCATATTACCTCATCTTCGGACGTTCCCCACGCTTGCCCATCGACCTGCTCTTCAATCTGAGGGAAGATGAAACTCATATGGACTATGATGACTATGTTAGCTGCTGGAAAAAGAGAATGCAGGAGGCCTACACAGTAGCTTCTGAAACGGCTACGAAGGAAGCTGCTCGAGGAAAAACATACTATGACAGAAGAGTTAAAGGGAGAGATCTTCAGCCTGGTGACAGAGTTCTTCTCCGAAACCTCACTCCAAGAGGTGGACCTGCAAAGATCCAGTCTTATTGGGAGAACCAGGTCTACAAAGTGATGGAGAGGAAAACAGATGACAGCCCAGTGTATCGGATCTGTCCTGAAACTGGTCAAGGGAGAGACAAGGTGGTGCACAGGAATCTCCTACTACCCTGTGACTTCCTACCACTAGAAAAGCCACCAACACAGACTGTTAAGCCCCAAAAAGATGCTCCAACTGTTACAAAGAAAAGGCTGAGACGTCCATGTGCACAGCAGCATCCAGGAAATGGTGACACATCAGATGATGAGGACAGTAGCACATACCAGTGGTACCTCAGGAAGACTCCAGGGAGACATTGGCAGACTCCGCTCAACCCCTTGGCAGCGCCGTTCCAGCCTGAACCAAGTCTTCATGTTCAAGAAGAGGATGTGCCACTACAGAGCGAAGAGGATGTGCCACTACAGAGCGAAGAGGATGTGCCACTACAGAGCGAAGAGGATGTGCCACTACAGAGCGAAGAGGATGTGCCACTACAGAGCGAAGAGGATGTGCCACTACAGAGCGAAGAGGATGTGCCACTACAGAGCGAAGAGGAACACTCTGACATTGACTTTGGAAGGTCAGAGAGCGGTGAGGCAGTGATTGACATTTCAGCTGCCAACAAAGGTGAGACTGACTCTGTGAGAAAGCGACCCCATAGACAAAGTAAAAAACCACTTATATTGAGTTATGACACTTTAGGTCAGCCTACCTTGGTTCAGAGGGACTGCAAGGTGACTAAGACTCAGGTTATTGAGAGTAATACCTTCTGGAGACCATGGGCTGTGGGACTGTGTTAATGCTAAGTTTTAATGTACAGTAATATGTAATCAGAAATGTCAGGAGACATTTAATTTTGTGGGGGAGAGTGTGGCACTATGAAAGAGAACAAGGCATGAAAATAGTAGCCCCCCATTTTATTTGTTTGCTAAAGATTACTGACAGACAGAAACCAGCGTTATTGCCTTGTAGTGTATGGGTTTCGCCATCAGAGGGCGCTCAGTGCCTTATAGAACGGACGATGACGCTCTGTTTAGGCAGAGGAAATCAGCCGTTGCTAGGAAACCAGCTTACAGCAGATATTAGGAGCAGTTGTAACCGTTGTGTTTTCTGTTCACAGGTAAGCTGAATCATAAACAAAATACTGTACAGTATATGTATTGTTTGGGTTTGGTTAAGGAAGATGTGTTGGGGTGGATGTACAGTGATGTTAAAAGTGAATACTGTGTGTCTGTTTACTGTTGTGTCGTTTGTTGGCTGTTGTTCAGGCAGAGGAAATCAGCCGTTGCTAGGAAACCAGCTTACAGCAGATATTAGGAGCAGTTGTAACCGTTGTGTTTTCTGTTCACAGTTAAAAACTAAATAAATATGCTACACCAGAAGTGACCAGGCCCATCATTTTTAAAGGTGTAACATACGCCTGAGTCTGTGGGAGCCAGATAGTGCTGCAGTCTTGCAATCCTGAGGTGGTGGGTTTGAGCCCAGTTTGCATCAGGAAGTGCTTCTGGCGTGAAACAAATTGCCAAATCTTTCATGCGCTTGCTGTGGTGAACCCTGAAGAAGGGAGCAGCCGAAATAAACTTACTGTACTGTTTTATGATTAAATTCAAAAATACTTAATTTCCCTTTGGGATTAATGGATGTCAAATCTCATCTTCCTGGTTTCATTCTAGAGTTGTTAAACTGTAGATGCTGATATGTGGGCAGGAAGGATCTCCTACAGTGAATCCGAAGAAACTGGCCACATGTATGGTCAGAGTCAGAGAATCTTTGTCATTTGCACCACATGGGGTACATGTGATAAAACGAGATTATGTACACAGGGTCCCAGTTACATCCAACAATAAAAAGTAAAAGAAAAACAGTAATAACTAAGATATGAACTAAGAAAAACATCAACTAGAAATACACTAAGCATTAATATCATAGCAAACATTACTCCAAACGGCAGCATAAAGCAAGTAAAATGTGTGGTTCTTTAATACAAGTGCCCATTGTCAGTAAATTGTAAGCTCATTGTCGGTTTTTGAGATGATGGATGTACAGTATTTGTACAATTTCATGCCTTGGTGCAAGAGATCCTATAATTTCAGAAAAACCCAATAAAAGCTAAACTTGTGCTCTGATGCCAAATACAGTACCTTGATTTTTACCCATGGAACAGGACAAAAATGACCGAAAATAAGTCGCAACTATAGGCTAATGTAGATCTATCATGTAACAGTGGTTTTCAGCTGATTCGGCTTTGCGGATCCGCATTTCAGAATCGCATTCATTACTGTATAAAGCTCTTTCAAACTGCACCACTTGATGTAGTACATAATAACCTTTAAATCTGATTTCATTGCCATGAATGGGCTGTTTATATCTCTACAAATTCTATTTTTTTTATGATTTCACATTTCATATTAAATTCTAATATGCTTGGCCTCGAGATGCCAGACCACCTGAACTTGCTTGTAGAGTTCACATGTACAGTACTGTATTCAGATTAGATTGGAGACAGCGCCTGAAGAGGAAAGAGGGGGGTTTCTGTTGGGTTGGGGGAGGGGCTTTCAGCTCAAACCGGAAGAGAAACCTGCGTGTTCGCGTTAAACCACTAACATGAAATCCCTCCGCCGTGGTCGCGCTACTCTCCCAACTGACAGCATTTACGGCCGTATAATATTTAAACAAACGGTACTTTTATTGTCAAATTACAGAGAAACCGGTTTCAAGGAAACAACAACGACCCCCACCCATGAAGAAAGCAGGGTTAAAGTTCACAGGAAGCTGGGGGGGGCTGCCATTTTTCCCCTGCTGCTGCTAGCGTTTAACGGTAGAAGCTAAAAAACGACGGGAGGTGCGGCTGCTGGTTCGGGTGCTCTATTTTTTGTTTTGTTTTTTTGCTGCGCACAATCTGTCATTTCTCCGACGTCGTCGCTAACAACCCATTATTTGATGAATTCGGTATGGAGAAGGTAGCCGAGCCGTCTTGGACTTCTTCGTACACCTACCAGGTGAGCAAGCACAGCGCGGAGATGCTACACAACCTCGACGTTCAGAGGAAAGATGGAGGCAGGTTCTGCGACGTGATCCTGCGCGTCGGCGAGGAGAGCTTCCCCGCGCACAAAGCGGTGCTGGCCGCGTGCAGCGACTACTTCGAGTCGGTGTTCGGCCGCCCGGCGGAGGAGGGCGACGCCAGGGAGCTGGAGATGCACACCATCAGCCCCAAAGTTTTCAAAGACATCCTGGACTTCGCCTACACCTCCAGGATCGTGGTTCGACTGGAGTGCTTCCCCGAGCTGATGACAGCCGCCAAGTTCCTGCTCATGCGCTCCGTCATCGAGATCTGCCAGGAGGTGATCAAGCAGTCCAACGTGCAGATCCTGGTCCCGAGCGCCCGGGGAGGCGACGCCAGCCTCTTCCAGGCCGCGGCGGCCGCGGAGCTGGGCTTCCCCGCGGCTCCGCAGGATCTCTTCAACGGAACGGGTCTGCTGCTGAACGGACAGAGCTTCTCGAGCAGCGGCGGAGAGTCCTCGGTGCCAGCAGCACTGGAGCCGGTGGAGGGACTGTCTGTGTCCCCACCACCAGAGGAGATCACCGGGAGCACTTTTCATCATCACGACGCCGGATCCCCTGGATCGAAAAGGGCAAGGGGGAGACCAAAGAAAGCCGGGGACATCGTGGACGCCGTCCACTTCGATCACGACGCCCAGAAAGACAACGGGCTGTTTCCGTGCGGGTCCTGCGGGAAAGCCTTCACGGAGGCTTCGCGCCTGAAGAACCACGAAGCGCAGCACGGAGCCAGCACCGTGGGCGTGAACAGCCTGGGTGTGAGCCTGTCCACGGGCGGCCTGTCTTTGCTGACGCAGTCCGGGCTCCTGGACCACGGCATCCAGCTGCCCGGGGGGCTGACGCTGGTCGACAACAGCCGCAAACGAGAGCGGACCAGGCGGCACGTGGGCTGTGACATTTGCGGGAAGGTTTTTCGCGACGTGTACCACCTGAACCGTCACAAGCTGTCCCACTCCGGGGAGAAGCCGTACGCGTGCCCCGTGTGCGGGCTGCGGTTCAAACGGAAGGACAGGATGTCGTACCACGTGCGGTCCCACGACGGGTCCGTGGGCAAACCGTACGTGTGCCAAAGCTGTGGTAAAGGCTTTTCAAGGTGAGTTGCCCCTGAACACCTGGTGTGGTTTGGGTCTAAAGCAGGTGCCTGCTGGGATGCTCGTTGCAAATTATAAACAAAACATAAAAATGTTCTCAACTATGCAGGTGCTGCAGTTTGGAAAAGTTTACTTCAGTGGTTTTACAGATATCTTGATGTGTAATTCTGAAATGCAGGTATGCACTCAATGTAAACAAAGTTCTAGGTGGAAACTACATGCTCCAGTCTGGAGATTGACCAGCATTTGTATTGCCCATATTCCATAACAGTACTGTATTGTGGAATTGGACACGCATGTAATGGATAAAACAAGTGAAAATCTGAAAAATGTATGCGACAGTCTCAACCACACACAAATAGATGCAGGAATGCATATGCAGCCTGTATGGTATGTAGATGTGTATCTGAATGTAATGTACAGTATATGCATGTGTTTGTATGTATGTGTGTGTATATATGGGTAGGTATGGGTATACATGTATATATTTATATACATTTACTGCAAAGCCATGAATATTCTAAGTTCTTTATACAGTACATGTATATTTTGTTGTTGTGTTTTGTCATGTTCTTTGCAGGTGTACAGACAGTGGTCGGGTGTTTTGCCTTGTGCTCTCTTTGTGAATATTTCTTATATTTTGTAGTCTCACTTTCCGTCTTTCCTTTCTTTCTAACTATTGTAAAAAAAAAAAAAACACTAGATGATTACTAGAATAAATATTTCGTAATAATGGTGTGGAGAGGATGGCTGTAAGGGGCGAAGGGAGGCCATCACAAACAAAAAAAAAAGTTCTAAGGCTGGAAACCACATGCTCCTGGAGATTGACCAGCATTTGTATTGACCATATTCCATAACAGTACTGAATTGTGGAAGTGGACAGGTTGTATAATGGATAAAACAAGTGAAAATCTGAAAAATGTATGCAACAGTCCTAATGATTGGGCAGGTGAGTTTACACATTTGACTCGGATTCACATGATCAAAAGTCACACAATGATCATATAGAATTTATTAAAAGTTAAGTAGTACCGGTACTTTAGTATTATGCATTCTGAGCAACTTCCATCATTTGTTCACTCGAATGGGGGTTTTGAAGCTCTGCAGTTGGGATTATCTGACTGAGGAGTACAGTATAAGTAAAAAGTTTTATTCTACTAAAATTGCATAACTTGTTTATTTTTCAACAGATTTCAACAAAAATGGTCATTAAAAGGTGATATGTTATTTAACTTCATAATCAAGTGATTATAATCAAGTGATTAAGAACACATTGTATTAGCTATTTACCTCATTATGGCCTAAACACAATTTATGCAAAAGCCTTTTTTTCAGTGAAGCTCTAAAATTTGTACGTTGAGTTTTTGATGTTTTGTTATTTGGGTTTTATTTAAATGAGTCTATAGTTTGACTTTTTTATTTTTTTACTTGCTTTACTTCAGCTCTATTTTAGAAGTATTCAGATTCATTTACTCAATACTTAAACAATACTTTTTTACAAAATCCTATTTCAGAATTATTATTAAAATTAGTAAATGCTATTTATTAGTTTTATTTGAATGATTTGTCTTTTTAACCACTGTATTGTTGTATAACTTTGTTAGAGCAGTACGTCAGAGCCATCCTGTGTTTGTGTTGTGCTCACAGAAACAAAACTATTGTTTCTTGCAGTTTTTATCACATATTGGATGGATCAGAGGAGTTTAAGGATTATTGAAGATAAAAAATAATAATAATTGGCTTTTAATGTGTATACATTTTAAAATGTGTTTAATAAGATGTCACATTTTAACATTAAAATACTGACATGCATAGAAAAGAGAAAAAAATCATGTTCTGGACCTTCATTACTTTAAAAACTACGGTACGGTAGTTTTTGGTTATCTGGTCTTGTGAGCACTAATGAGCAAAGAGAACAAAAGGAGCATGAAAAATGTGTCATTTTGTTTGTCACAAGTTATAACGTTGTTCGGGTGTTGAACAACAATGTGACTTTCCTCACATTGTGCAGATGCACTTTCCAACAAATGTAGAGGTGTTAAAAAATAACACATTTGGAAATAAATTAAATTGGGGCATTAAGTTGTAGTGTTTGCTTGTCGCAGTTTGGACCCAAAGGGGTAGATATATCTCCTCTGAACATTGATCTAGAAAGTCTATACGGTAGGTCATTGTCATAGTTTTTGCACTACATTAATTTTTTTGCATCTTTGTGGACTAACTCATAATAAGGGGTAAAACTTAAAGCACTTGCATAGATGCAGCACAGCCTTCCTTCATTTGATTGACTTGCAAATGATAAGTTCTTATACAAAGACTATTGTTCCACACCACACAAATAAAACTTAACATTCAGTGTAGACATCTGTGGTGAATGACTTTCAGATGTGCCACAAAATATACGGTACACAAAATTGCTCAGGAAGAAGCAAATAGTCTTTATATCAGGTTGTGCTGTTCTTGTCTAGGATGACTAATACAAATAATGAAAATCTTTTGTCCTTTGCAGACCAGACCACCTAAATGGACACATTAAACAAGTTCACACAACAGAAAGACCCCACAAGTGCCAGGTAACCCTCAGGATCTAGCACTTTGTCTTGGTGTGAAAAAACTTATCTGATGACAGTTTTAAACCGTGAAATGGTAGAAAAGTATACTTGCGTGCTTTTGTGTTTCAGATTTGTAATGCCTCCTTCGCTACAAGAGACCGCCTCCGGTCGCATTTTGCATGTCATGAGGACAAAATTCCCTGCAAAGTTTGTGGCAAGTTCCTGCGGGCCGCCTACATGACAGACCACCTAAAGAAACACAGCGAAGGAACGCACAACTACTGTGGCATTTGCAATAAAGGTACATTTTTATCTAAATAATTCAGCCCAGGTGTTTCCTAATCCGATTACTTCTGTGCGGTATGTTCCTGCAGATTCAGAGCCTGTAAGATGGCTTTACAGTATTTTGTTTTTTGATATTTAGTTATTTCTGATCTGTGGACTTATTGAATAGCATGTTGTAGCATTTTAGTTGGAATTATATTGTTGCTAGCATTTGTGTCCTTTAATTTCATACTACTTACATGTAATTTGACCTGATTTAAACTTTACCCAATACTTGGATAGAATGTAATGGTTTCTGTAATTTGTGTTGACATTTTAGGCTGCTATTGAACAGAGCCTTCTGTGTTAAAAGTTCAAATATGCTTAGAGACTTGTTCCAGAATTATCTTTGCTGCGTCTCCACTTCAGCATTCCCAAAGATATAAACTGATAAGCATGTCCTCAAAATCTACTGCCAAATAACAGCTTTTTGCATAAAAGGCTGAACTTGATTCAGTTTTGCTCTATCAAGTTGTCTGATGAAAACTGGATTTCATCTTGTACTGAAACACTTTGTTGTAGGTGCTGGAAGAAACCACGTTTATTCTTTGGTTGAATCTTTAATAATGTTTGTTGTAGACCCCTGAGAAAGAGTTAATCATTTTTATTGTTTCTTTAAAACTGTTTTTGGGAGTTTGTGTTGGGCACTGTATGTCAGTTGTTTTACAAATACAGTTGGTAACTACGTTAAATTATATGCTTTAACTGTTTTATAGTTATTACAATTAATAGAGGTGGTTCATCCTTTTATGAGGATATTTTGCAAATGGATGCAATAATTTATTTTTATTTTTTACTTTTTACCTTTTGAGTGTAAAACGGTAGCACAGCCTGGCCCTCGCCTTCCTGCACAGCTCAGCTCAATTCTATTTTCCTTTCACTGCTCCGTCTGGGACTTCTCCCATAGAGAAGGATTTCGCTGGCAGATTTTTGGCCGGACCAATCAGAGAACAGAAGGCGGAGTTTTGAACGACGTCGATTTCATATGCCGTTTGCCCTGCTTAAAATGGCTGCCACAGAAGCGAGCCGGCACGAAGGAATTTACAAGAAAACACGGTAAAAACTATTATTTCTTTGCTGAGAAAAAAAAAAATTCTTAGCTGACGTTCTAGCACAAGGGTTCCTGAGCTGAACCGTTCCTTAATCAATTCACAAAATGGTCAAATCTGCTAGATTTAAATTGTTTCGGTTTGACTTTTTCCAAACAGCCTCGGGGGCGCTACGGAAATAAATTATAAAAAATTGAATTTTATCTCAAATGTTTCATCCAGGCCAACAGCTAGTAAATTAAAGCCATTTAATTACCGTATTTGTTGGTTTATAATACGCAGTTTTTTTTTGCTCATTTGAATGTCCTGCGTATTATACACCGAAGCGTATTATTTATGGATTTTTTCCCATATTTTTAGACCAATTTTTCACGTTGAAATCACCGTTTTTTGTTTTGGCCAAAAAATGGTGCAGTACCACTTTTGTCCGCTAGGGAGACACTTCCAGACCGTTTCTAGCTCATGTGTCCGAAAAAAGCCTCCTCTGGTCGGACTGACTCTGTCATTGCCCGCCCCCTGCTCTGGATGTAGCTGCATTTAGCTGTGAGGTTCGCTGTTTTTTTTAGCAAGATACCGTAACTCATAAACCACACCGCAGATTTTTAAATCCAGCTGATTTGAACATTTCGTTAGTTTGGTTAAGCTCAGGAGCCCGTGTGCTATAAAGTCAGCTAAGAAATATATATTTTTAAGCGTTTATTTAGCTAAATTTAAAGAAAGGAAGCGCCCCATCCGCCTGCATAAAAATCGGCGAACTACTTTTTAAAATCCAGCTGATTTGAACATTTCGTTAGTTTGGTTAAGCTCAGGAGACTGTGTGCTATAATGTCAGCTAAGAAATATATTTTTTCTTGCAAAGAAATAATTGTTTTTACCGTGTTAATCTTGTGAAGTCCATCGGTGCTCGCTTCTGTGGCCACCATTTTAAGCAGGGCAAACGAGACGCTGACGAGTCGCATAGCGGTGACGCATAATAGATGCGTATTAAACACCGAATCGTATTATGTACGTTTTTTTCTGGTTTATTTCCAATAATTGGTCAAAGTGTATTATATACAGGAGCGTATTAAATACCGACGAATACGGTACACACTGGTAGCAGAAAAAATATCCACGAGTGGTTTCTGAGCTGTTTATCTGAACAGTTACAGGTAGCCTGTAAGTGCCGTGAATCCGATTTAATGTTAAAAGGGCTTGCCATATAGCCTGGCCCTCGCCTTCCTACGCAGCTCCGCGCAACATACGTCACGGCCAAACGTTAACGATTGGGTAAAATCAGATCCAATGGTTTTGTTCCTCAGCAGAGGCCACGCCTCCAGCAAGAATCGGTTCTCTATGGAGAAAGTCCAGACCCTAGTACGAAGCAAAGTGAAGGACAAGGGTCTGGTTTTAACCAGGCTAGTAAAACAGTGGTTGAACCAACAAAGTTTTATTGTAACTGTATAATGAGAGATCCAGGTGATGCAGGTGAACGGTGAGCCACTGGAACACAAAAGTGCAGCTTCAGTAACCTCCATTACCAAGAAAATTAAATCACTATCAAACATATTTAAACACTACAACAAATGGAAGGCCAAGTG
>JBBPBX010029677.1:14060-35722 GCA_038048925.1 Garcialebias charrua
TTCTGTGCCAACATTACACACCTATCCACCGTCTCTCCTCCTGAAATCAGTGCTCCTGTACAGATGGGTGGATTTCTACAAGTTCTGTTTGTTTGCCTTGTTCATCCTCACAAATTCTTCTTCCAAACTGTTTATTTTGAGTCTGTCTGCCATCCAGATATTTTTTTCCTAAGACAAAGCTGCTGAATCTGCATTTGTTGTGTTTGTGATAGAAACATCTACAGTACTGCAGTAATATAAACAGCAACCCATAAAGATGCTCATGAAATGAGGCAGATTCCAGCAAGGCGATGAAAGTAAGGATAAAACAGGATTTGATCAGGTGTGTCATATGGTTTGGATTTTGGAAAGGAAGTGATAAAGGGCAGATAATGTAAATGAGACGAGACAGAAAAGACTGAAAATGTTGAAAAGAAGATGATGAAAAATGAAAGAAAATAAAACAGAGAAGATGGAGGTTTAAATACTAGGATAGAATGAAGTAAATGATAGAAGGTGATGAGACGACAAAATAATCTCAGATGAGGTCAATGAAACCTGGGAGAAGTTTAGATATGTGCGCGTGTGTGTGTTGTATGTGTGTGAGAGAGAGATATGTCAAGGATAAATGGCTATAATCAGTATGACAATGTTAATTACAGACAGACTATTAGGCCTGCATGCGTTGCATCATTTACTTGGTTGCTGTACTCTGTGTGTGTGTGCGTGTGCGTGTGTGTGTGTGTGTTTGTGTTTGAGTGAAAGAAAATAAAATCTATATTTGAGTAATTACTTGGGCAAAATGCTGGCCAAGCTCTGAAATGTTTCTTGTGAATGATGATTTTATACTAATCATGCTTAAACAGAATGTGTCATATTTCTGAAATTTACTCAAGGCTTTTATAATCCATGCTTTCATAGGAGTCCATAATCTTTTGAACATTCATTTTAAATTGAAGGCAAAGTTATTAGAGAGGGTAACTGGTAGAATTTTACATTTGAGATCAAATGTACTATTAAAGTACACTAGATCAGTGAAAGAGGATATTTTTGTATCTGCTAACAATTTAGAAGTCATAAACTACATGAACATTTGTGAATTACAGATTCTCACTGCTCCTGCAGTTTGACCTAACAAGTAGCTAGATGATTTTCCAGGATCAACTGGATGTTATTAACATTTACTTTGAGGGGTCACCTAGCTTATTGTTTCTACTTCAGGTTTTATTTGACTACTATATTTATTTCCTCTTTATTTTGTCTCAGTACAATTGTGTTAAATTGGCATGATGCCATTTTTAGATTATCCTTGGTTTGCTTATATTCATACTTTATATTCTAGATTTCACTTTTTAAAGTTTGGCTTTGAAATTTTTTGTTGTTGTTGTAATTTTAATATACTTTATTTTGTGTTTATGTCCTGTAGTTAGTTTTAATTACATGGGCAGGTTTCAGTTTCTTTATTGTTTTGGTTGGTTTTAGACTTTTCTGTTTATGCTCTCACATTTGGGTATTTGTGAATCTCAAATGGATTCCCAACATCTTTACCATTACTTAGGCAATTAGTTTAAATAAACCAATGTTAAAAACAAATAGAATATAAACTGGATCTAAGATGTCAAAAGTCAAAGTCAAAGTCAACTTTATTGTCAGAACTGCAATATGTACAGGACATACACAGGACCGAAATTGTGTTTCTCTCAGTCCCTCGGTGCAACAGTAACCATCTAAACACTAAACACTAAAACATTTAATACACATAAGCATAAAATAGTAAAAAAGTGTAACACTGTCCTGAGTTTTTTCATAATAGTATAAAAGTATGAAAATTTACACCAACACTGAAACACCAAACACCCCTAAAACACCAAACACCCAATGAACATAAGCATAAAATAATAATAATAATAATAATAATAATAAACTTTATTTGTATAGCACCTTCCTACAATGCCTTGCATTGACCAAGGTGCTTAACAGGATAAAAAGATGAATAAACTGGAACAATAAATCAATGAAAATAGAATAAGAAACAACAGCAATAAAAGAAGCAATGGAAATAAAAAATGCTACATACTAAAATAACACAAGTAATAAAAGTTACACGCTGAAAGCTTTTTTGAACAAGTGGAAATAAAAAGGCAATGGAAATTAAAAAATGTTACATATTAAAATACCAGAAGTAATAAAAGTTACACACTGGAAGCTTATTTGAGCAAGTGGAAATAAAAAGGCAATGGAAATAAAAAATGCTACATACTAAACTACCAAAAGTAATAAAAGTTACACACTGAAAGCTTTTTTACACACTGAAAGCTTTTTTGAACAAGTGGGTCTTCAGTCTGGTTTTGAACAGAGTCAGATCAGAGGTGGCACGCAGCTCAAGGGGGAGGCTGTTCCAGGCTTTTGGGCCGGCAACAGAAAATGACCGGTCTCCCCATTGTTTGTACCTTGAGCGAGGCACCTCCAGCAGGTGTTGACTGGCAGAGCGTAAATCTCTGCCGGGCTGATGGGCTTTCAAAAGTTCTGAGATGTACAGAGGAGCAAGTCCATTCAGAGCTTTGAAAACAAACAGGAGCAGCTTGAACTGTATCCTGAACTGAACCGGGAGCCAGTGTAGAGAGGACAGGACAGGAGTGATGTGTTCATATTTTCGTGTGTTGGTCAAAAAGCGCGCGGCAGAGTTCTGTACAAGCTGTAAACGGGAGATGGAGGATTGATTAATACCAACATACAAAGCATTACAATAGTCAAGTCTGGAGGTCACAAAGGCATGGATGGCCTTCTCCAGATCACCACGGCTGAGAAATGACTTGACTTTGGAGAGCAGTCGGAGCTGAAAGAAGCTGGTCTTGACAACAGAACTGATCTGTTTATCAAACTTTAAGTTGGAGTCAAGCTGCACTCCAAGATTTCTGACCACCGGGTTGAAATGGGGGAGGGGAAAACCAACACTGGGACTGGGAAGGATGTTGCTGGTGTCACCAGGAGCACTAAATAAAATGCATTCAGTTTTATCTGTGTTTAGGTGGAGGAAGTTTTGAGAGAGCCAGTGCTTAATGTCATTTAAGCAGTTGACAAGAGTGTTTGAACTGGGTGAGGGGTTGGGAGTGACTGGCAGATAAATTAGAATTAGAATTAGAATTAGAATATATCTTTATTGACCTTGACATTGCACCGGGGCACAAAGACAACGTTAATGATTACGCACATTCATCATAGGATAGGGACGAGCGCACGAAGTCGCAGCAGTATAAAACCGCGCCACCACAATCAGATATGGAAAAAGGAAAGACACAATAGGTATCATTTGTGTTATTCAAAAAGAGAGTCTATCAAAGATTGCCTGAGGACACTCCATGATAAAGTCCCAAAAACTCTAACAGCATTAAGCACATCACACGAGACATAGTTGCAGTTTTGACGACAGGCGGGAGGAACAGTCTGTGTGTTTCTGTTCAGATAAGAGCAGTTCGCTGGTCTCAGAGCTCGGCTCCAACCGAGAACACACACACAGAAACCTCTTGGGGGAGGGTGGTTGGGAGGGCATAAAATGAAATAATAAAAGTGTAATACTGTCCTGAGTTTTTGCATAGTAGTATGAAAAGTATAAAAACGTAAATCTATAAAATAAACTGAAGTTTCTAGCGTTGACATTTGCAAAGAGTGGCACAGCAGCATATAAGTTAATGTACACAGTATATGTATGAGGTAGTTGATGTTGGTATAGAGGCAAAGTGGCATATGCAGTGAGGCACATAAGGCACATTTGGCATCCTTAGATAAGGCTAGTCAGAGAATGCTGTATATGTATCTGCAGTAGTGTAGATAAAAGTAGTGTAAATGTAAACAGTAGTAATAAATGTAAAGCAGTAGTAATAAATGTAAACAGTATTAATAAATGTAAACAGTGAATGTAAACAGTAGTATGACTATAGGCAGTAATGTAATACAAACATTAGTGCAAATATGAGAAGTAGTGCAAACTGAATGAACACATGACCGAGAGTTTAGTGAATAACCCGTTTGATGACACAGAGTCCAGTGTTAAAAACTTTGTGTTGAGTGGTAATGTGTGAGAAAGTTTTTTGTGTTAAGGCAGTTCAAATGGGAGGGGAGGCAGAGCAGGCAGAGTGTTTAGCATTCTGACTGCCTGATGAACAGAGCTGTCTCTCAGTCTGCTGGTACGAGCCTGGAGACTCCTCAGTCTCCTCCCTGATGGCAGCAGTCTAAAGCGGCTGTGTAGTGGGTGTGTGGGATCACCTGCCATGCAGTGGGCTTTCCGAGTGAGGCGTTTGCTGTGTAAGTCCTGCAGTGAGGGCAAGGAGGTGCCGACGATCTTCTCAGCTGCTTTCACGATGCGCTGGAGGCTCTTGCGGCAGGATGCAGTGCATGCACCAAACCACACAGTGATGCAGCTGGTCAGGACACTTTCTATGGCACCTCTGTAGAAGGTGCACATGATGGAGGTTGAAGCTCCAGCCCTTTTCAGCTTGCGGAGAAAGTAGAGGCGCTGGTGAGCCTTCTTCGCCAGTGCTGCAGTGTTCCTGCTCCAGGACAGGTCCTTTGAGACGTGCACTCCCAGGAACTTGGTGCTGTCCACTCTCTCCACTGCGGTGCTGTTGATGGTCAGAGGGGCATGTTGTGCATCCCTCTTCCTGAAGTCCACGACAATCTCCTTTGTCTTCTCCACGTTGAGAGTGAGATTGTTGTGTCCGCACCACAAGGCCAGGCGGCTCACCTCGTTCCTGTAGTCCGTCTCATCGTTGTTGCTGATGAGACCTACCACTGTTGTGTCGTCCGCAAACTTGATGAAGTGGTTGGAGCTGTACGATGGTGTGCAGTCGTGTGTTAGCAGGGTGAATAGAAGGGGGCTCAGCACACATCCTTGTGGGGCCCCTGTGTTCAATGTGATGGTGCTAGATGTGTTACTCCCGATCCGTACTGTCTGTGGTCTCCCGGTCAGGAAGTCTAGCAGCCAGTTACACATTGAGGTGTTCAGCCCCAGACTGTCCAGTTTATGGATGAGCTGTTGGGGGATGATGGTGTTGAATGCCGAGCTGAAGTCGATGAACAGCATTCTAACATAAGAGTCCTTCGTGTCCAGATGTGTGAGAGCTGTGTGGAGGGCAGAGGAGATGGCATCGTCGGTTGAGCGATTAGGTCGGTATGCAAATTGGAAGGGATCCAGGGAGGCAGGGAGGACAGATGTGATGCTTTTCATGACTAGCCGTTCAAAGCACTTCATCAGGATGGGGGTGAGTGCTACTGGGCGATAGTCATTGAGGCATGCGGGCGTTGCCTTCTTTGGGACAGGGATGATGGTGGTGGCTTTGAAACAGGTGGGGACGATGGCCTGGCTTAGTGAGATGTTAAAGATGTCCGTGAAGACCGCTGCGAGTTCCCCTGCACAGTCTTTCAGCACACGACCAGGTATGTTGTCAGGACCAGAGGCCTTCCGGGCGTTAATCTTGATGAATGAACGCCTTACGCTGTCTGAGGACAGCGCCAGCACCTGGCCATGTTAGATTCCCAACATCTTTACCATTACTTAGGCAATTAGTTTAAATAAACCAATATTAAAAACAAATAGAATATAAACTGGATCTAAGATGTTTGTGACTGCATAGCAAATTTCATTCAGCTACTACTGTGTTGGCTAAAAATAGATACTCAGACTTTCACTTTTAAAATAAGTTCTGACAATACTAAAAATATGTGCAGCATTTCACTGTAATAAACAGTTCTGAGCCAGTTTTTGCTGAGTAGATATCATGCTTTAACTCGAGCTGACATTTAGAACACAGGCTAAGCATGCAGGATTTAAAACATATTGTTGACCATGTAACAAACCCATCAACATATTGTGTGATGAAACAGGACGAGTTCAAACATTGAGGTGATAAATCCTCAGCTGGTGGGTGAACACTGTGAAACTGCCATTCTACCAGGTAACTCTCTATAGCATCAGTGTGATGACCTGCCTCATAGCTGCTTTTGAAATGATTCCAAAAATGTGCTGATGGAATAACCAAATATGACAACATCGCTAGTCATTGATGTGCCTTAAAATCACAGTAAAACTGCACAAACATATTTAGAGTAAATTATATTACAGAATTAAAGCGAACACACTGGAAATATGTTAGAATTATTAAAACCAAGTTAGGCAATGACTTTTTTTCCAGATGAACAATAAAACAATGGATCACGTGTCTCATCAATATTAGTTTTTAATTAGAAGCTGCAGAATACTTGTGTGTCTGTTGCAAATGTTCTTGAGTTTGTACATTTATTTATTCTCCAGCTCATGCTATCGTTACATAAAGGGCAGCTGTGGATGAGTGGTTAGATAAGTCGTCCTCCAATGCAAAAGTTGGGGGTTCGAATCCACCAGTAGTCACATGCCAAAATGTCCCTGGGTAAAACAGTGAATGCCTCGTTGCCTCCGATTCATTTGTTCAATCTTTATTTATACAGGTTAATCCCATTGAGCCTCGGGGACTTAAGCGAGACCTGATTTTAACAGAGTGAGGACAGCAGTGGACAGTCATCAAAGAAAGCAAACAAAATGAGAAGAGCAAGTGAAAGAAAATTATATTTAAAAAAATCAGCTAGGTTGTAAGGCAATATAGAAAACTAAAAACAGGAACAAGACTGCATTGGTTTTGGCGATGCACTTATCAGATGTTTGAATCCACTTAGAGAGAGGCCCACGTCGAGAGCTTCAGATCTTTTTGCAAGATATTCCAAGATACAAGAGTAGGAGAAGGCCCTTTAACCTAGTTCATTCCTCACTGAGGGGACACTGCAGGTAATAATGTCCTGAGAGTGCACACTGTAGCTGCACTCACACAGTGAGATGTAGGAGGAGATGTATGAAGGCAACAGACCAAGAAGTGATTTAAAGATGAAAATGCACCACTGGGAGAGTCTGTGTGAAGTTAATGATGACGATGTGTGTCCCATCGGTGTATGACTGTGATACAACACTGATTAGTCTCTTTAGAATGACTGGTTCAATTAGATGTAGAGTGTTGTATGAATGGGTAAATGAGGCACAGATTGTGTTGTAAAGCGCTTTGAGTGTCTTGATAAGATAGAAATGTGCTATATAAGTACAGTACAGTTCATTACTGGCGACTTGAAGTTTGAATTTATATAATGTGTTGGTTTTGCTGTTAACCATATCACATTTTACAGTAACAGCAGAAAAAAGTTACAGCAGCAGCAAGAAAAAAAAAGAAAATTTGCATTTGTTAAAGAAATTCATATTATCTGCTGCTTTTCATATCAAAGTTTAGAACAAAAGTCTGATTTTAAATGTTAGTGCTCAGTATGACAGTATGTGCCATGATGTATGTTTTATTTTCCGTCAAGCAGACTTGTTTACTTAAAACAAAAAAGGTGTTTTTTCAATGCTTTCCCATTTATCTGTGTTCTAGATGCTAAATATAAAGGTCTGCTGCCTTCATACTTCTGCTCCTACAGGTAAACATGTCCTGAGAGTGCAGCTACAGCATGCACTCTCAGGACATGTTTACCTGCAGTGTTCCCTCAGTGAGGACTGCACTAGGCTAAAGGGCCTACTCTTGCATCTTGGAATATCTTGCAAAAAGATCTGAAGCTCTCGACCTTGACCTCTCTTAGTGGCTTCAAACATCTGCTACGTTCATGGGAAAAACCAATGCAGACATGTTCCTGTTTTTTTAGTTTTCTACACCACATTACAATCTAGCTGTTCTTTTTGCTTCTTTTCTTTTTAATTACAATTTTACTTTCACTTGTAAAAAAGAAAAAAATGTACGCATCCTTTATGATTGTCTACTGTTGTCATCACTGTTCGTTAAAACGTCTCGCTTGTAAATGAGTCTCTGAGGCTCAATGGGATTAACATGTATAAATGAAGGTTGAATGAGTGCTAAAACTAAAAATCAAAAATGTAATTTAAAAGAATTAAGCCTGCATAAAGTCAAATGGCTCGAGCTACCCACCCCAAAAAAAGTTATTTACAAATCCACTCTCATGTTTTTACTTCATAACACACTGTTTTCAGTCATCAAACTCTTACGCAAGTTTCTGAGAGGCTGAGCTTTAATGTGTAGTAAACATAAACTACGTACTGTATATTCTGTCAGTGTCATAAATAATAGAAAATTCAAATTTAAACATTAAAATCTGTCAGTCCCTCTTCCTCTATTCTCCATCTGCCTTAAGCCACTCCACTGTCTGTAGTCTCCTCACCTCTGATCAACGTCTCAGCGTCCCCCCCGCCTATCTGCTGTGACACTAATCACACCTCCTAATGAAATACTAACAAGCCTTTGGGACATCTAAAAGTCAATCAGTTGGTTTCTGGGTCTAATAACACAAACTAGCCATTGTCCCTTCTGCCCTACTGCAAGCAAAGGTTGAAAACACACACGCAAACACCTGACTCACTAAGAGGTGGGCGTTAAGGAGCTTTACAGTATTTTCAAGAACCAAGTAATTAGAGTCAGTCATTTGTTAAAGGTGCAGGTCAGACTTTTGTAAAACAATTCAGAAAATACACGTTTGTGAATCCTTGTAGTGCAGTTACAAAAAAACAATGCTTTTGTTTTGTCGTGTTTTTTTCCTGAAACGGGGCATTTTTAGAAAATGAAAATATGTGAGCAAGTGTTTTTTTTGGGGGGAAACACAGTAATTCCATGTGACTTCAAAGTTGCAAACACTTGCTATACATTAATATGCTATATTTTAAATGTGTACTAATTGCTTTTTTTAATTAAATTTCTGTTTTTTGTAGTGCAGTTACAAAAAACAATGCTTTTGTTTTGTCGTGTTTTTTTCCTGAAACGGGGCATTTTTAGAAAATGAAAATATGTGAGCAAGTGTTTTTTTTGGGGGGAAACACAGTAATTCCATGTGACTTCAAAGTTGCAAACACTTGCTATACATTAATATGCTATACTTTAAATGTGTACTAATTGCTTTTTTTAATTAAATTTCTGTTTTTTTGTTCTGTTTCTTTCTATCTGCTGATGTGAAAGATGAACAGAACTGTGCTGTGCCGTCCATACCGAGCTGAAGGGAAGCGGAGCATCAGCAAAAATATGAACAAATGTAAATATGAAGCAGTTGACATTTTGCTTTCCTCTCCACAAATTAATTAAAAGAACGAGAGAGAGAGAGAGAGAGAGAGAGAGAGCAAGAGAGAGCGAGAGAGAGCGAGAGATGGGAGAAGGGACAGATAAAAATAGACAAATAGCTCTAGTGAGCAAAGTGGGGAGTCAAAGTGGAAAGAAAATGGGGAGAGGCAAAGAAGCAGACATTAATTGGGGGAGGGCACTGTAAAATGAGAGGGTAATTTTGAGGAGTCAAACAGAGAAGGAGGAATGAAGAGACGGACAAAAAGGGGAGGAGGGATGAAGACATTTGGTAGATATGAAAGCCAACAATCCATTCAAACATGCATACCCCCCTCCCCCCCCCCCACACACACACAGACACTTTTCAATTTCAAGACCTCTGATTGCATTAGCACCACCCAGCTCTCGTCTCCTCTCTCCCTGTTTCTGTTTTTACTACGTCTCTCACCAGTTCCCTTTCAGTCATGTCTCTCGGTGCAACATATGCTATGGGAATTGCACCCCCGTGCAATTACCTGAAGGAATACATTCACGCCTTTACGGCAAGGGCGTCAGCGTTGCGCCAGAGGCCCCGCCCTCTGGGTATTTAAGCCGCTGACGCCCATCCATCTTTCTCTTATTGCCCTTCACCTCGCTTAAACCTGAACTACCTCTCTTCGCGGGACTTCTCTGTTGCTTCATCGCTCAACTAGAGGTGAGCTTGCTCCCTACACAGAGCGTACAGAGAATTATTCCTGCGTACTGCTGGGCTAGCGAAAGCTAGTCCGGCACATTTTATCTTAACCCCAAAGTTTTTTCTTCTCCTCTCTCCGTAGACTGCTTCGCTCGACGGCGCTAACTGCGTCACACCGCTACCCCTGCTAATTCGTAGCGGGCTAGCCAGCGAAAGCGACGCGACGGAGGAAACGTCTCAAAATAAAAGGAAAAGGATTCTGGATGGACTCGCTTGCCTTATCTCGGACATGCTTCCGGAGAAAGGAAAGCGAAAGACAAGACTTCCAAGGAAAACCAGCAGGATGACGAGCCCAACCTCGAGCGCTTGTCCTAGCGGATACGGTTTCTCCCTCATAGTGACGGACACCCATGAGGCCTGTCCAGTCTGCTTGGGGATGTTACTTGCAAAAATGGCGCTGGATGCGCCTGACTCTTGCCCACACTGCAGCCAGTTGCTGGAGGCAGTGAGGAGGCAAAAGGGTAGATTTTGTCACCAAGGCCATGGGCGCCGCTGCAGCGCCAGCGGACCCGGACACCACCGAGCCCCTCACTCCCACGCTGGAGGTCGAGAACATGGCTCTGGATGACAGCACACGAGTCGAATGGGGTGACAGCCCTGATGTGCTGGCTCCCATGGTGGACTTAACAGTCAAATTCGACACTCGCTGCATGATGAACGAGGACGAAACTCGATTTCAGCCTCTGGCAAATTTTCAGGGGAGGACGTAGACGTCGAATACGAGGAAGAGGGAGAAGATCTCTCCCGCACCTGTGCTCCCGGAAACTGACTTTTCCATCCCTGCGCTGTTCGACCTGTGTCACAGAGCAGCGGACACGTTGCAGATCCCATGGCCAGAACCTCCGCCTCGTCAACAGGTCACGAGACTGGCAGGAAACTATTTTTACTCAAAGCAGCAGGCTGCCACGAGGCAAAGGATGCCTGTGTTTCTGGACTCCCTCACAGAGCTGACTCGCACCTGGGCTAAGCCCCGAGCTCCCATGCTGTTACCACTCTCGCAGTTTCTCGAGGTGGATGGGATGGATGAGGTGGGAATAGCCAATGTGCCTCAAATTGAGGACACGCTGGCGTCTCACCTGGCTCCCAAGTCATCCGGGACAAAACCAACTCTCCCTAGCGAAGCCTGTCAAGCTTCAGCTTCTCTGCTCGAAACATGCTACAGAGCTCAGGGACTCGAGACATGCGCAAGGAACGTGTCCGCGTTGATGCAGGCTTACCTACCTGACAAACTGCAACAGCTCCTGGTAACAATGGACAAGCAAGCTGCCGCTGACTTGCTGGATGAAGCCCGCAGGGCAACAGACTTTGTGCTCCGCATGATAGGGACAGCTGCTGTTGCTCAAGGCAGAGGCATGGCCGAAGTGGTCATCGCGATATGCCATCTGTGGATGACTTTAACTGATCTCCCCGAGGGACAAAAGGTGCCTTTTCTCCACCACTCGATAGAACCGGCGGGATTGTTTGGGAAAGCTCTGGATCGAATTCAGACCAAGCTGGACCAGAGGCGCAAACAGGCTGAAGCTCTCCGGGTGGGCATTCCCAGGAGAAGCTTCGCCCTCTCCCAGGGAGTCTGCTGGGGGCAGACCTGCGCAGCCTCAACACCGCTCAGCAACACGGGCCCCACCGCAAAAGCGACCGGCGTACGAGGACGAGCACCGGCAGAATCAACCGCCGGGCCCACCTCGAACCGAACATGCTTGGAGCAAAAACAGGTTTGTCCCTCGCCAGGTGGTCAGACACAGGACCTCCTCAGCAAAACGGGACACCAGACAAAAGTGTACCTGACGAACCAGGTCCACGTCTTGATTTTACATGATCATCCGTACACGCGGTATGGGGAATGATCCTTTCATGTCCAGACTCTATTTGTAGCACGGTACAAAAAGCTGATAACTCTGTTGCATGCACAAATCATGTTTTTCTGCTGTGAGTGACATAAAATCAAGCATGTCGTTACACTTAAGCACGAATAAAGCTAAGAAAAACAGCCCCTCTCTGTTTTATTGACTCTAAAAAAAAAAAAACAACAACAAACACTATAACTTCAGCAGAACGGGTCCCTCTGGCCTGCCAGTCGACATAAAGGGAGGGGGCCATTCCCCCCTCTCCCTCACGGCTCACGGTGTGTTAACCTAATCAATAAGTCCCAGCAGGGTGCCTCAGTTCCGTGTGTAGCGGACAGGCACAGAGGCGTCTGCAAGCAGGTCCCACACCCCTTATGGAGACCGGTGAGGGCGGCCACGTGCTCCAGCCCTCACTCCGTTGTAAACCATGGGGCGGACAATACACAAACCAAGCAAACACGTGACATGTCTGCGTTCCAGGGAGGCGCGCTGACAGAATCTGACGAGATACTTTCCTGGACACCCATTCAACGGCTCCCAGTAAGGGTCGGGGAGGCTACGGCAGAAGCCCACAGGCAACCACAAGCTTCACACGTTCATAAAGGTAATTGTGATCAAATGACTGTGTGTGTAAACAAACTAGGGCTGAATCAGATTCCTCTTCCTTTTAATCGAAGGGAACTTAGCTCTCTGTCACCAACCAATTTAAAGTCTGCCAAGCACAAAGGACCATCTACGTGTTCTCATGCTGCAACTGTCCCCTTATCTTTGATGAGCGACACACAATGTTCAAGCAGTGATCCTACAGCACGTGACCATACTCACTGTGCTGATTCAGCTCTGCTCTTAAACGATAACCCCCACCGGGTGAAACACAGACCCCGGGCAGTTTGTCTGTCTCCAACGTTCTTTTAAGGCTGGAGACCAGGGGCCTCATGTATCAACCGTGCGTGCGTACAAAAACCTTGCGTACGGCACCATCCACGCAAAACCCCGTATGTATCAAAACTGAACTGAACGTGAATATGTGCGCATCCAAGTACATTTCCACGCCAGCTCCAGAGCACGCGTACGCACGTTTCTGTGGTTCTTGTTCCTTTGGCGACACTTACAGGTGATTCAGAGAAACTGAAGCCCCACAGTCTGTGGTTGACTTTAAGAGCGGCTTGAAGACCTTTCTTTTCAACCGAGCATACTCTACCTCCTCATGATTCTACTTTTGATCATAGCTGATACTGTTGTTGATTTTAATTGTTTTATTATTTGTTTCATTGACATTTAATTCTGTTGCACCTTGTAGCACTTTGAGATTTCCATTGATGAAATGTGCGTTATAAATTGATGTCATCATTATCATTATTATTATTAACTGTTCATGATGTGAAAATGATTAATATTCCCACCAAACACACGATTAACAAGTATTACATCCACATGACGCAGTTAAATAAAGGACGCGCATAGTTGTGCCAAAAATAAATTCAACAGGAACGGATTCATTCAGCCTTACTGGAGGATATAATAAATAGTGTAACACGCAGAGCGTTTATTTATAAACAGATATAATTTTCTGATCTAGGATATGGCTTATCAGCCGTTTTCAGAAATAATCATTTTTCAGTTTGGCACTGCTGCGCTCTGGAGCAACACAGGAGCCGTGCATCACGCGTGCACATGCAGAAGCAGCGATCAAACTGTTCCACAGGAGCTTTCCTGAGGGAGCTGCAGGCCGATCAGGGCTGTCCAGTCCACACAAAGCCTGATCATATCCAATGGAATGTCTCATCTATATGATTCCAAAGGCTGAGTGGTCGCGCTTTGGAGCGCGCGCGCACCCTCGCCGGTACGTGTTACACGGCAGCTGGAGGTGATTCATAATCTGCGTTTATTGTAGATTTCTCCAAAATGACACGTGAAAGTACACCATATATAACTTGTAGGAGAGTAAAAGCTTCACAGACAAACAGATTGCGCACAAGGCTGTGGCGCGCGCAGCGTTTGGAGACTCCAACATCACGTCATGTCATGAAAACTCTCCACTGAGACGCACAGACCCGTTTCTTCATATCATCTATTAAATAAACAAAGATCTATGTTCTACCAAACATCTAAGTTCCTCTGTGTTTACAGTAATTATGGTAATAGACTCGTGCGCAAAGTTAATATTTTCACTCAGAATGAATGGATGTGCCGGTTGCGCACCAAAGCAGGGTGCGCGCACACACTAATACCGACACACAATCACTCGTTCTTTGCGTGATGAACACATTTTATTACTATTCTTACTTAGGATTATTTTCCTCACTCATATTATATTAAATTCATTATTTTCCTGAATCTAGAAATGATTTCTGATCGCGCAGGGATCAAACAAACATGTCCTTCACACATGCAGGAAGTAATTTGCATCTGTTTAACATATGTAAATGAAGGCGTGTCAGGGGAGGTGTCTCACGTGCGCTCAGTTCCACGTTAATTGTGATGTACAAAAGGAATGTGCGTGGATTCCGGTGTACGCACAGTTTGATACATCTGGATTTTTTTGTGCGTGCACACTTTTCTGGATTTGACCGTACGCCACTTTTCAGTAGGAAATCCACGCAAGTCTTTGTACATGAGGCCCCAGTAAACCAGACCCATTCAGGAAACGGACTGGAGTCAGGAGATCTGCTCATTTACAAAACTCGCAGCTCCTCAGTCCCATGACCCCAAACAAAAAGAGGAAAAACAGACATTCTGTTCTACTTTTGTCTAATAATGACAACAGATAACCTCTGCCTCGAACACTCTTGATCAGAGTAGTATGGCGGCATATCTGCAAAAAGGCCCACTCCCTAACATTGTTGACCCTCAGGGGATCACAGAATCCAGGGCCCTTGGAGGATAACTTGTTCTACCAACTGCTCCTCTTCAGGGACACACTATACATCGTCAGAAGGAGCAGTCTCGCCGCTTAGGCTGGTAGCTGTGAATAATTTCAGCTTAGTGGCAGAAAGGAACAAACTGGTGGCATCAGGCCTGCCAGAAAATGTGGTAAAAACCATTCAACATGCCAGAACTGTATCAACACAGTCTCTTTACGTACAAAAATGGTGTATTTTTGAAGCTTGGTGCACAGAAAGAAATATTATTTCTTATTCATGTGACCTAGCTCAGCTCTTGACTTTTCTCCAGGACCTACTGGAAAAAGGTTGTTCTTTCTCAACAATTAAGGTGTTCCTATCAGCAATATCAGCCTGTCACGAAGGCTGTTGAAACAGGACGCCTGGTGCGTATCCAATCATAATAAGATTTATGAAGGACGTGCTAAGATTGAGACCCCCCCAACAGGGTCCTGACCCCTGGTTGGGATCTTAGTCTGGTTTTGGGGGCTCTCTGTGATCCTCCATTCGAGCCATTGAGTGATATTAAGATTGACTTATTATCTTATGACTGCTCTACTCCTGGCCCTTTGCTCGGCGAAACGCGTGGGTGATCTCCATGCCTTGTCTGTACATCCAATTTGTACCAGATTCACCCCTGGCAGGTCAAAGGTCACCTTAAGGCCTAATCCCGCATATATCCCCAAGCTCTTGACTTTAAACCCTAGAAGTCTGGACTTTGATCTCTCCTCTTTTCCACCTGCTCCTGTCCTCACTCAGGAACAGGAAAGGCTGAAGGCTCTTTGCCCTGTGAGAGCTTTAAGCACTTACATGCAGAGAACAGCCGAATGGAGAAAAACAAATCAACTGTTTGTGTGCTTTGCAGCACCTGCTGCCTGAAAGGTCCTCTCAAAGCAGTGCCTCTCACACTGGGTGACTGAGGCCATAAAAAGGGCGTACAGTAGCAAAGGTGCCCTCTGGAGTACACGCTTACTCTACTCGAGGCTTGGCCACTTCGTGTTCACTATTCAAGGGTGTACCAGTTGCAGATATTTGTGCTACGGCGAACTGGAGCTCAATAAACACTTTTATAAAGCATTACAGTTTGGATGTTACTGCGTGTGATGTCACTCAGGCTGTCCTTTCTAACACACAGTAGAAAGTAGCCTTGAGATGCCTGCTGATCCAGGGCAGACGTTCACACTAGCAAGCATTTTACTGAGCATTTCAAGGGCGTGAATGAATTACATTCCCATAGCATATGTTGCACCGAGAGACATGACTGAAAGGGAACTGAAAGTTATGCACCATAATTCATGATCCCTGAAGGAAGGGAACGAGGTGCAACATATCTGGCCCTTTCAATGCTGAAAGCTCGGTGAAGTGCATTTTGGAGAAAGATGGATGGGCGTCAGCGGCTTAAATACCCAGAGGGCGGAGCCTCTGATGCAACGCTGACGCCCTTGCCATAAAGGCGTGAATGTATTCCTTCAGGTAATCGCACGGGGTGCAATTCCCATAGCATATGTTGCACCTCATTCCCTTCCTTCAGGGAACATGAGTTATGGTGCATAACCTTCAGTTTCTCGCTTCCGTTTCGTTTTAGTGGACTTCCAAAGGTTCTGTCACATAATTCTCAACACCAGGGGTTCTCAAACTTTATGAGTTCTGGGATCCCTTACAGGGGAGAAAAAGTTTCAGGGACCCCCTCATAACCCTCGTGTTTATTAAATAATTTTCTTCAATTTGTCTCTTTAATGCAATGGAAATATTTGTGTAACATAAATACTTAAACCCCGTTCTTTAACATTGTTCACCCAATTTTATACTTTTAAACATGGGGTATTTTTCATTCATGACATACTTAATTAACACAATTTTTAATTTAAACTTCCAAAACTTAGTTTTGAGAAAATTAACAGAATCAAAATCACTTTAACTTTACCTATTCACATAATGGACATACATGTATTCACGTTTCTTCAAATTATTACAGAAAACTCTTTACATAAAAGGTAAAACATAAAAATGTTTTTTGAATGTCCAGAGGACCAGACTTAACTTTTTTAGATTTTTCTACCTGGATTATTGAGCATGCATCAGGGCATCTTTACATAAAACTGAAAAGAATCATAACAGCAGTACCGTAGTCAGAACAAGTGACAGGGCTTCATTGTAATCCGATCAATTCTGGAACACAAATTCTTTATTATTATTTATTAACCTTTATTTAACCAGGCAAACCCCACTGAGATCACATATCTCATTTGCAAGGGAAGCCTAGACCTAAAGGCAGCCTAACATACATGTTTTTGGTCTGTGGGAGGAAACCGGAGTACCCGGAGAAAACCCACGCAAGCACGAGAAGAACATGCAAACTCTACACAGAAAGACCCCAGGTCCAACTGGGGATTGAACCCAGGACCTTCTTGCTGTGAGGCAACAGTGCTAACCACTGAGCCATTGTGCTGCAAATAGTGGGCGGGCTTGGTAGGGGAGTCCTCACCCAGGAATTTTTTTAATAAAGTAGATGTGATTTCCTACATTTTGATGTATTTTAATGGGTTGTTAAACATCTACATGCTTGTATTTTATTTTTTGTACCCCCAAGTACCAGCTCACAGACCCCAGTTTGAGAACTACTGGTCTACACCCCCACCGGTCCTTTCTCTTCCTTATTATTTACACCCCACAAAGCTATTCCCCCCACTTGTTTGCACCTATCTCAATCAGTTTAGTTTATTTCCACCTCTTTGTACCACATCTTTTATATCACATCTTGGTCCTGGAATTTGTTTATTTTCTCTACGTTTGACATTTTTTCAGCTTTCGTCAATTAGTCAAACTCTTTTTTGTTACAACATTCTCTTTGTAGTCGTACCTCTGGCAGATTTTTCCAAAATATTAAACTGTAGAGTGGTTAGTCGTAGTCCCAAGCTAACACTCACGTAACATATTTCTGTGTGCAGTTTGCTGGTAATGCATCCTGCACCCCCAACTGTTCTGAAACAGCAGCTCTAGTGGCTCATAATGACGCTGTGGTTCAACTCAGCATTTCCCAAATGGAATTATGTAACTGAGCATGAAGAAGTTTGTTCTTCAGATTTGGTTCATGAAAAAGAAGTGCAATCAGTCAGTCTTGGTAAAGCAGAAAGCTTTCACTCTCTTTCCATTTACATGTTGTCTCTGGGTGTCTCTTGGAACTTTTGTAATGGAAACAACACATTTTATTAGATTTTACAATGCTTGACAATTCAATTTACATTCAATGCCCCCCAACATCTTAATTTTTTTCTAATTAAAACTATTGAATTTAACTAATTATTTTCACAGTAAAGCTGTTTGTAAACCTTTGAGCTTGAATTGTGTTTGCTTTGCTGCTACTGAGCGCTCATGCTTGCAGCAACAAAGAACAAAGAATCTGAGTGTTTATTGTGTAAAAGGAAAAGCTGCATTTAAAACCTATGTTCTCCTTTACTTGTGTGCCGGCCAGTGCCAGTTAACAGGTTAGGAGGTTTGAAGTGGTTGTAGAGAATTAAAAATACAAAATATAAACAGCTTAAATAAAACAAAAAGAAGTCATGCAAATTGTGTGTTTGCAACATGAGCTTCACTCCTGTGTCATTTCCACCCCTAGGTATCTGAAAATTAGGTTGGTCAGAAATACTTCTTTAATGTCTTTGTTACAGAATAATTCATGTTTAATAATAGGGGTTGAATAGGTTGGCTTGAAGCTCACTTGTATTTGCGTCAACATCATCATCATCAACATGAAGCAAATGCTGTGGGCAACTTTAAACTCAAAGATTTAAATATAGTTGAGTGCCAGGAGGAAGCAAGCTGGTGCGATAATCGTTTCATTGACTTTACTGCACATATTAATGGACACATTTTACTTTCCTTCAAAAAAGTAACGCTCTCCTGAAGCTTTATACATACTAACACATAGCACTTTGAGGTTTTTATTAATGAAAAGTGCGGTATAAATTGAATTCATTATTATTATTATTATTATTATTATTATTATTACATTACATGTGGAAAATAAATACATGTTGTTTTCATAGTTTATATTCAAACTTGTGTAGTTAACAACTAAAAACACTTCACAGTTCTTCACTTTCCATCATTTGTCTCACACACAATGACTATGTTGTGTTGATTATTTGAATGTTTGATGGTCCTAAAGATCAAACCTGTACTTCAAGATGTATGTTCAGGAGTCTGCATAGTTTATGATTTTACATCACGTAAAAAAAAACACTGAAATACAGTACACCAAAACCACACAAGTTTTCAATTTTTCTTCCCTTCAATTTTATTGTCTGTTGTCAAAGACAAAACATTGATGTTTTTGCCTGTGAATGTGTTTTGATGTCTTTATTTTAGCTCCCTGTTGCTCTGACCCCTGGCCTGGGGCAGGCTTGCGGTCGCTGTTGGGTGGGGCACATGGTCAGCCTGACAGAGGCTCTGTCGGGCTGTCTGTAGCAGTTTTCGCACTGCAAAGCCCTCCCCGGCCCAACCCTGCTTCTAACCCGGGTTCGTCTTGTTCGCATTTGCCTTTTCGGGCCGGCGTCATCCCGAGTTTTAGAACCCGACCGACGGAGGTTCTAATCGGGCCGAGCTCCCGGGCCCAGTTTGATGTCATGTACTGCTCATCATTTGATTTGTTGTTTGGGGTGGGACTGCTGCGTGTTGAGTCATCAACTCGTTCTAACAGCAACCTCAGCACGAGCTGAATTTCATTAAAATATAACTACAGAAACCCCTAAAAAAATGGTTAGCTGAATACATATATTAGTGTTTCTGAGTTTAATTTTTGTTAATAACTGATTACAAATCAGATTATTTTACATGGGCGTAGCCAGGATTTTCTGAGGGGTGATCTGTTAAAAGGAAAAGTGGAACTACAAAGTGCAAGATACCCTGTGGTTCACTGGTAGAGCGTCGGGTTGCCGCTCGAAGCATTTTCTCGACTCGGGTTCGGATCTTTGTTTGTCTTTTATTGGAGAAAAAAAAGGAGTTTGTGTTGTGCCTGTGGTTAACACAAACTCCTTTTTTGTGTGTGCCTGTTTATGTCTCAGGTTGGGTTTTTGGTGGTCCCCTCTCTCGGATCAATTTGGGCCCCTCATTTAATGTGGGGTCTACTTCCTCCGGTCGCGCCCCCCTCCGGTGGCAAGCCCCCTGCCGCCGGTGCGTTAGTGGCTCTCAGCATCTGGGCTGGGTGATCGGGTGTTTTCCGGCCAACCCTGGTGGCTGCCTGCCGGGGCCTGGGTGCCCTGGCTCTGTCAGGCCTCTGTTAGGGGGCGGTATGACCTCGGGACTCGGGGCCCGGTGTACATGGCTGGATCTACTCTGGTGGGGGCTGCTGGCGGGGCATGTAGGCTCGTTGCTGCAACCTCTTGGGATTTCTGCATTGTCCCTGTTGGGGGACTCCTGGGGCTCCGGGCCCCTGTGTGTCTGTGGCTCTGGTCTTCCCTGTGTTACCATCGTGTCCTGGGGGTGGGTCTGTGGGTCCTCACATCCACTATTAAACATTCTTTTGGAGAAATCTTATAGTGACCAGCATGCTCACACAGGTGTTTAGATTCAGGTGTTTATCTTTATCAGATACACACTCAGTGGGGCTGTGGTGGCCACTAAATACATCTTGTATCACCACGTACCGTATAAAATACTTTCTAATGATGTTATACGTATCATTATACTGTATATGTTGTTTTGTTGGTGTGGTTTCTTGGTTTTGTCTTTTTTTTTCTTTCCGCAGGTGTAGAGGCAGACTTCCATGATGTTGATGTGTGTACCTCTCTCTCCTCTACTCCCATCACCTTCTTTCTCTTTTACCCCTTCTCTCACTTTTTTAGCTTTGTTAACTTTGTTGTTTTTTCATCCCAGTGTCCATTACATCTTAAGAAAATAAAATAAAATAATTATAATACAATTTTATTTATATATCAAGTGGAGCATTAAGGCCAGCCATAAGGCTCTGCTTGTGAAAGTAAATCTGTTGGGTATCACCTCGACACTCAGACAATAATTCTGAGTGTCACAATGCTGAACAGGACAAGGTAAGGGGGGGGGGTATGGCCACTATAGTCAAATATCTTAGCTGACACATGCAAAAAGAGCGCCCATAGCGCACATATAAGTTTGACCGAAAATGGGGATTTGTATTTTTTTTTTTCTGTGTAATTTAATAATAGTTTTAAACTTTGGCATTAAAGAATGTGAGTAATAAGCATTCTTTCAATGAATATTAGAATGTTAGGTCTTTAAATTTTCTTGAATTAAATTAACACAAAAATGTTAAAACAAATGTTGGGAGTGGATGTAAAGTGTCTACGTTGAAGTTATCTTTAACTGTCATCTGCAGTTTAAGCCTTGTATAAATCAAGCCTTAACCTCTGAAGCCTTGGTTCTAACAACATTATTTATATATTTAAAAAAAAAAACTATTTAAAAATGATTTGAGAGAAATAAATGATTCTAACTTGCTGAAGCTAGACAAAGCAAATGTGATTTATTCTGCAGTGTCTTCCTGAATGTCGGTGTAAATTAGCACAGCAGTCATTTGGACCTCTGTTGGAAGACAAAACTTTAGCAGAAAATAAAGATGTAAAGAAAACAATAGATCAAGACGAGCCAGAAAAAACAACATAAAGCTACTTTTAATGAACATTCAGACAGTGAAAATGCTAAATCTATAATTGAGCTTGAAAAACTGCAGGTGAATGTGTTTGTGTGGTTTCATCAACAGAATATTGATTTTTCAGTTTCTTTTTTGTACCGACCAACTTCCTTTTACGCAAAACAAATCAGAGGATGCAAATTAAGAAGCCACTTACCATAACAGCTCTGCTAAGAGGTCTGCACATGCACGCATACGCACAGGCATCTTTAAGCAACAAAGATAAACAAGTGTTCTAATTAAGAATTAATTACACAGTAAAGCCACAGAGAGAGCTGAAACTCTTTGGAGAAATAAAGAGGGTCAGAGACAGGATGAAGATGAGACAGGGAGAAGTGTAGCAGAAGGAAAGATGGGAATTAAAGAGTGGAGAAGGGGTGAGGTGAATGAGTCTAGAGACAGGTGGAGATTGAGGGATGTTTAAAT
>JBBPBX010029678.1:0-20588 GCA_038048925.1 Garcialebias charrua
AAACGGGAACAATAGATCAATGAAAATAGAATAAGAAACCACAGCGATAAAAGAAGGCAATGGAAATAAAAAATGCTACATACTAAAATAACACAAGTAATAAAAGTTACACACAGAAAGCTTTTTTGAACAAGTGAAATAAAAATGCAATTGAAATAAAGATGCTACATACTAAAATACAAAATAATAAAAGTTACACACTGAAAGCTTTTTTGAACAAGTGGGTCTTCAGTTTGGTTTTGAACAGAGTCAGATCAGAGGTGGCACGCAGCTCAAGGGGGAGGCTGTTCCAGGCTTTTGGGCCGGCAACAGAAAATGACCGGTCTCCCCATTGCTTGTACCTCGAGCGAGGCACCTCCAGCAGGTGTTGACTGGCAGATCGTAAGTCCCTGCCAGGCTGATGGGCTTTCAGAAGTTCTGAGATGTAGAGGGGAGCAAGTCCATTCAGAGCTTTGAAAACAAACAGCAGCAACTTGAACTGTATCCTGAACTGAACTGGGAGCCAGTGTAGAGAGGACAGGACAGGAGTGATGTGTTCATATTTTCGTGTGTTGGTCAAAAAGCGCGCGGCAGAGTTCTGTACAAGCTGTAAACGGGAGATGGAGGATTGATTAATGCCAAGATACAAAGCATTACAATAGTCAAGTCTGGAGGTCACAAAGGCATGGATGGCCTTCTCCAGATCACCACGACTAAGAAATGACTTGACTTTGGAGAGCAGACGGAGTTGAGGGCTCAACACACATCCTTGAGGAGAGCCAGTGCTGAGGGTAATGGTGGAGGAGGAGAAGTTGTGGATCTTCACGGACTGTGGTCTGTTTGTTAAGAAGTCTAAGACCCAGTTACAAAGGGAGGGGCTTAGTCCAAGTGTGGATAGTTTGTCCATCAGAGTTTGGGGGATCATGGTGTTGAAGGCAGATGTGAAGTCCACAAAGAGCATACGGACGTATGAGTCCTTCTGATCCAGGTGGGTGAGAGCAGTGTGGACCACAGAAGAGATTGCGTCCTCTGTTGATCGGTTCTCACGGTGCGCATACTGATGAGGGTCCTCTTGATGTTGACGGTTGTCTTGATATGGGTCATGACCAGTTTCTCAAAGCATTTTGCGACTATCGGGGTGAGGGCCACCGGCCGATAGTCATTCAGACCAGTCACTGTGGAGCTTTTTGGGACTGGGATGATGGTTAACATCAGTTAACTATACTGGTGCTTACAATTGAAAGTGAAGAGTTGACACTTCTTCAGTTCAGATTGTGTGTGCGTGCTGCAGTTTAGTGAACATGTGTTCTAGTGTGGTTGTAAATTTAATGCTAGGTACTTTTAACAGTTCCAAATACTAAAGTTATTGAGGGTTGGATTGATTCAGACGGAGCACTACTGAAGGCCTAGGTATGAAATGCACGGCCTGCCACTGGAAGATACACTTCTCAGACCCATCATCAGCAGCATGAACTCAGTGACATACAATGTTGCTAAACATCTAGCTGGTATTTTAGCCCCTCTTGTTGGAAACACACCTCATCACATAAAGAATGCCATTGATTTTGCCAACAAAGTTCAACATTGAAGCTGACCCCGGGAGAAACTTTGTATCGCATGATGTGACTTCTCTTTTCACTTGCATACCCATTTCTGAAGCAGTAGAAACCTTCAAAAAACAACTTCTACAAGACAAGGATTTGGACAAATGGACCAACTTCACCCCAGACCAGATCTGCACACTGCTGGATCTCTGCCTCTCCACCACTTATTTCAAGTTCAATGACAGTTTTTACAGACAGAAGCACAGCTGTGCCATGGGATCTCCAGTGTCACCCATTGTTGCCAACCTCTACATGGAGGAAGTGGAACCGAGAACCCTAAACTCCTATGAGGGAACAACTCCAAGTCATTGGTTCCGATATGTGGATGATACCTGGGTCAAAATCCAAGCCAAGGAAGTGGAAGTGTTCACCAGACACATTAACTCGGTCGACAACAACATCAAGTTCATCAGAGAGGATGCAAAGGATAACAAGCTGTCTTTTTTGGACTGTTTAGTTCACATGGAAAGAGAGGACAGCCTCAACATTGAAGTTTACAGGAAACCAACCCACACAGACCAGTATCTTCTGTTTGACTCTCACCATCCACTGGAACACAAACTTTCTGTCATCAGAACTTTACAGCATCAGGCCAAATACATCCCCACAAAGACAGAAGGGAAGGAAAAGGAACAGAAACACATAGAAAAATCTCTCCAAACGCGGATATCCTAACTGGGCCTTTGTCAAGTCAGCAAGGAAATCTACAAAACACACTAATAAACAGAAAAAGGAGAACAGACGGAAAAACATTGTCATCCCTTATGTGGCTGGAGTATCAGAGAATTTCAAAAGGATTTTCAACAAACACAACATCCCAGTACATTTCAAACCCAGCAGGACTCTCAGACTCCCTTGTTAAAAGCCTTGTTAAAACACAAGGACAAAACACCCACACACAAACAGAGTGGTGTAGTGTACGCAGTCCAGTGCAGTGAGGACTGTCCAGACCTCTACATTGGGGAAACTAAACAGCCTATTCACAGATGAATGTCCCAGCACAGGAGAGCCACTTCCTCTGGACCAAACTCAGCTGTTCACCTCCGCCTCACAGACAAGGAACACTCATTTGAGGACCAGAATGTGCACATTTTGGACAGGTGGTTTGAGAGAGGTGTGAAGGAAGCTGTTTACCGTAATTTTCAGCATATAAGTTGCATTTTTTGCCTTATTTGCATGTCTTGCGACTTATACAGTGAAGCGACGTATTCATGAATTTTCCCCCCATATTTTTAGACCAATTTTTGGCTGATATATGACTTTCCATTCATTCTGACTGAAAAAAATGGAGCAGTACCACTTTCTGCCGCTAGGGGCATTAAAGGGCCCTCTAGGCTTTTGATGACTACCGGTGTACCTCATTGTGTATGGATATTTTAGAGCAAAAAAAGTCCTGCTAGATGGACAGCGTGTGCGTGCACATCATGCTGCAATTGAAAGATAAAATTAAAGTGTTTAACTCCATTCCTGCCATCATCCTGAGAGGCTTGACCAAAGTGCTGTGCAGCTTCTGGACATTTCTGTGAACCAGAGCTTCAAAGCAGCTCTGTGCCACCTTTGGGAGAAGTGGACGGAGAGCAACAGCTTCACGACTACAGGACGGATGTGCCACGCGATGTTCCAGCAGGTCCTTGGATGGATGGATAAAGCGTGGACCTCGGTCACTAAATAATCCATCCGGTCGGGGTTTAGGAAGGCAGGATGTTTGCTGGATGTGGAGGGGGCAGTGCTTTGAGCGTAGCATCAACTACAATACCTCAGGAGTTGGCAGAACTCTTCGCCAGCGACACAGAGGATGAAGAATTCAACGGTTTTGAATAAAAATAAATAAATAAATACCGTATTCGTCTGTATATAATACGCAGTTTTTTTGCTCATTTGAATGTCCTGCGTATTAAACACCGAAGCATATTATTTATGGATTTTTTCCCATATTTTTAGACCCAAGAAAGCGTCCGGTCTGACCCGCCTGGCACCTGCATAAAAATTGGCAAACTTTTTTTTTTTAAAATCCAGCTTATTTGAACATTTCGTTAGTTTGATTCAGCTCAGGAGCCCGTCTGCTATGAAGTCAGCTAAGAAATATATTTTTTAAGCGTTTATTTAGCTAAATTTAAAGAAAGAAAGCGTCCGGTCTGACCCGCCTGGCGCCTGCATAAAAATCAGCGAACTTTTTAAAAAAATCCAGCTGATTTGAACATTTCGTTAGTTTGGATCAGCTCAGGAGCCCGTCTGCTATGAAGTCAGGTAAGAAATATATTTTTTCTCGCAAAGAAATAATTGTTTTTACCGTGTTTCCTTGTGAAGTTCTTCGGTGCTCGCCCACTTCTGTCGCCGCCATTTTATAGGAGCCAAGATGGTCTAGTGGCAGGGTTTTTGACTACGGACCCGAAGGTCGCGGGTTCGCGCCCCGGCCACTACCCAGCTTGGGGTGTCTATGAGTGCACACCTATTTCTCCAGCTCCCCGGGCGCTTTCGGGCTGCTCACTGCACCACCTGGTAGGTGGTTGGGTTAAATGCAGAGACAAATTTCGTCTGTGTATGGGAAACATACGCAGATGACAGGAATAGACATTATTATATATTATTATTATTATTAAGTAGGGCAAATGAGGCGCTGACGCGTCGCATAGCGGTGACGCATAATAGATGCGTATTAAACACTGAAGCAAATTCCTAGTCTGTGAATCCTGTTCATTGACAATGGCAATAATAAACTGAATCTGAATTATTTACGGGTTTTTTTCTGGTTTATTGGCAATACAGTACAGTAATTGGACAAAGCGTATTATACACAGGTGCGTATTTTCCTCCGACGAATACGGTAGGTGTTTCTGTGCATGGGTGAGCGTGTAGTAATTTTAAAGCCGCTTTATTTCGTCTGCTTCATTTTGCCAGCTTCATTTTGCCATGTTTTAACCGTCAAAGTGCATTTATTAAGAAAAGTTCAGTTCAGATACACCTTTACTATAATGTCAGCAAACAAATATATGTTTGTTAGGTGTTTATCTTGTTAAATTTTTAAGAAATGCACCATTTCCACTCACTGCAGGTGCATGCTTGAGACAGCGAAACTCTTTTTTAAATTCAGCTGATTTGACCATTGCGTTCATTTATTAAGGAAAAGTTCAGCTCAGACACACCTTTACTATAATGTTGGCAAACAAATATATATTTTTAAGGTGTTTATTTTGTTAAATTTTAAAGAGATGCAGGTTTCCGCTCACTGCGCGTGCACGTTTTGCAGATCTGACATAGCGAAACTATTTAAATCCAGCTGATTTGACCATTACCGGTACTTTCATTTATTAAGAAAAAGTTCAGCTGAGACACATCTTTACTATAATGTCAGCAAACAAATATATTTTAGGTGTTTATCTTGTTAATTTTTAAAGAAATGCAGCGTTTCCGCTCGCTTCGCATGCACGCTTCGTAGCACAGACGTAACAAAATAGTTTTTTAAAATTCAGCTGATTTGACCATTACGTACATTTATTAAGGAAAAGTTCGGCTCAGACACATCTTTGCTGTAATTTTCAGCAAACAATTGTTTTTAAGTGTTAATCTTGTTAAAGTCCTTCCGTTCCTGTGGCCATTTGGCAGCCAATCCATTTTTGGCAAAATAACAGCCCACATTTCCGGGTTGTCAGTGGTGACACATAACATATGCGACACGTCAGCGGTGACGCATAATAGATGCGACGCATACGACGGTGCAACATGGTTATGGATTTTTCCACTTTATTGGACACAATTGGACTGATGTGACGTGTATGGCGGAAAATACGGTATATTAAGGGCCTGTTTACACGGCGCGTATTTTGAGTGTAACCGCTACTTTCTCTTTGCGTCTTTGCTTATCGCCTACACGACGCTGCTGGCCCCCCTCTTTGACTCCGATACTTTTCTGACCCTGCTCTCAAAGTGGAACTTTTTCGCTGACCCCCCGCTGATAATGTAAACATCTCCCGTGGAGCTTTTGTTTGAACACATGCACGCAGCACGCACGCGCAGACAGCCGGCATTTTAACAATGGCGGTGGACTGGACAGTGGACACACGCACCACTTTCTGAACTATAGCTGATGGAATATATTTTGATTCTCATATTTAATTATTCTACACCTTACCTGCATCTGTGTTGGAAGAGAGCCAGCTGCCTGGATCCAGTTGTCTGTTAACGAGGCAGTCGGACATTTCACGTGTCACGCTGCACTATAACATACTAAATGTGCTATATATTAACAGTTTAACAATAATAAACAGTATTTATGTTAGCGTGGGAGATATTTACATTTATCTGAGCTAAATGAAGCTATCTGGACTCGTTACGTCATGCCTAACATGCTGCATGTTGAAAATGAAGACACCAGGTTGATTTTTAATTTATTTATTTATTCAACACCACAAACTCATGTCACAAACACTGAGAATTAAATTGAACACTTTTAAAAACACGTTAACCAAACTTTAATGAACTGGACTCTGTTGTTTTCATCCTGGACCTGGTGGAAACTGGACCCAGATCCGAACCGCCGGTCCGCTTCATGGAACGACAGCTTCGACCTCGCAGGAAAAAAATAAAAATAAAACCTCAGTTGGTTGTTCTGTGATCGAACTAAACACAAGGAAACATTATTAAGAACATTGTTTACCTTGTAGCGCTGCTGGAAATCAGCTGATTCTCACGGACTAAAGTCAGACATGTTGACTCGGTTCCGGTCCAGTCAGCATCTGGTGTGGGGCTTGTTAGATGAAGCAGGTCCCACTTGGTGTCAAATCTGTTGATTATTATCCAAATTCCAGCTTTAACTTGTTGTTAACTTGTTGACAACAACTTGTAGTTAGCTGAACTTTTAGCCAGAGAGGAAAACAGGCTGCCTCGTCTGCTCTGTTTACAGGCAGAACGCATGCGCAGTAGTGAAGGTTCCAAAAATCACAGCGCCATCTAAAGGCCCAGCATGGTAACTACAGTGAAATCATGAGGACGGGGGGTGGGGGGGGAGAGAGTCGTATCCACAGGATTCGCCTATGTCGACGCAAAACTTTTGACCTAATTAACATACCCAAAAGTTCCGTTTCCCCCCACAGTGTCCGTGTAAACAGGGCTTAAGAGGGAGAAGCTTTCTCTTAACAGGGGAGAAGGTATCAGATTCCAACTTTCAAAAACGTATAATGCAGCTTTAGGACTGATTCCCAGACGATTTTCACACCTGATAGGAACAGAGGAGCCTTGTCTGTGAATTTGACTAACAAAGACCTTAAAGACCGTGTAAAGTGAAATTAAATGTGTGTTTTTATTTTGTCACACGGCATAAATATGTGTTATTAATCACCCATATAAATCTGACTGATTAAAAACATTGATTTCCTTATAAAATTAAGTCTCAAAAATCATGAAAAAACATGATTTTGCCTTGCCCTGGAACGCTGGGGGCGTGTCAGCGTGTGGGCGTGGTTTCAGCGCAGTACTGCGCTCATGTCCTGCCCCTGCCCTGAGCGAGAGGCAGACAAGGAGCAGCAGTAAACCTGCTCTGTTTTTATCTGAGTTCTGGCCGGTCACCTCGCATGCGGGGTCTGTGTTGGTGATTAAAAAGAGTAATCACGTTGATAAGTTATCTCATCTGTGTCAGCGGAGTCACGGCGCTCTCACACACACACACACACACACACGCGCGGGGGGGCGCGGATGTGAAAACAGGTGCAGGTCGCTCCAGCAGCAAAAGACAGAGGGCTGCGCAGCGGTTTTCTGTGTTTATATGTTCATGAAAACTTTAAAAAAAATAAATTAAAAACAGGGAGCGCTTCTCCTTCAGCCCACACAGCAGACCTGCACACCAGGAAATATTTAGAACCTGGTGCAGCCTCGTTGGACATGACTTTAGTTCACTCGTGACAAGTTCATTCATTCCTCCTCGGAGGAGGAGGAAGCGAATGGTGACAGCTTCAAGTGATCACTTGACTTTTGGCAAAAAAAAAAAAGAAATGTCACAATGGAGCGGCTGCAGTCCATGCGTAAAAGGAGTGAGAGTACAGGAGGGAGACGGTCGGTAGCGAGTGAACGGCTCCACCGAAGAACGCATTTATACGGCTGGAGCTGCAGGGGGTGGGGCTATACTTAAGAAGACCGCGTGACGAAACGCGGTCACATTTAAAACACGCCTAAAAAATCCTGAAAAAGAAATATCTTTATACACAGTTTGATCTATAACTCCAAAATTAATTGAGCTACAATTTTGAGACTTTTTACTCATTTACAAGATTACAATTATCACATTTATAATGTTTATTGAAGAAAATGTTGAAATTCCCTTTACACGGTCTTTAAGAAACCCCTACTGTTAAGGTGTGAGGTGTGATTTGTCAATTTACATAGGTATGTGTGTATCTTATCTCAGCCTTTAAAATCTTACTCCCACACTCTGCTCTTTGAATTGAGAAAGCTTTTCGGATGAAGAGCGAAACGTCTTCTGTTACAAATAAAGTCCAGTTGTTTCTGTATTGAACGCTTTTTTGAAGAAGAGGTATTGTTCTTTTGTTATTATTGTTCTTTTGTTATTGTTGTGCTTTTGTTCTTTTGTTCTTTTGTTATTATTGTTGTTGTTGTTGTTGTTGTTGTTGTTGTTGTTGTTTTATCTAATTAACCTTTTTAATTTAAAATTATAATCTTATTAACTCTTTTTTTCATTTTATATATTTTTTATTGATTATTAGCTGTATATTGACAAATATGTACAAAAACGTGCATAACAATCTAATTTCCACAGATTTTAACCCAAAAACAAAACCCCAGACAGCAGATAAACCCACCAAATAACATTTGCGCAAAGTAGAGGTGGTAGTAATAACAATTAATAAAATAAATAAAATAAATCACAATTCTACAATGCAATAACAATTAATAAAATTAAATAAATTAAATAAATCACAATTATACAATGCTATTTTAGATAGACCCATGTCCATAAACTATATAAGGTAAAATTAAATAAACTACAAAAAAAAAAAGGTGGGGGGGGGGGGGGGGGAGCTACTCAATGACAGTAGTAGAAGATTTCTCATAAACTGTTAAGAAGGGGTACCAAACTTTATAAAATTTATTTTCAGAACCCCGGAGAGTAAATGTTATCTTTTCTAAGTCCATACAAAACATAATATCCCTGATCCAGTGTGAATGTGACGGGGGAGCTGGATCTTTCCACTTTAATAAAATGGCTCTCCTGGCAAGTAAAGATAAAAATGAAAGCATTCTTTGTTTAAAGCGTGGTATGTCTAGTTTTGGGGCCACTCCAAAGACGGCAGAGATGGGCTTTGGCTCAATCTCACATTGCAAAACTTCAGATATAGTGCGGAAAACTGATTTCCAGAAGTTAGCCAGGGAAGGACAAGACCAAAACATATGGATTAGTGTAGCAGGTGCACTCCTACACCTGTCACACGTTGGATCCACGTTTGGGTAAATGCGCGCCAATTTAACTTTAGAATAGTGTACCCGATGGACAACTTTAAATTGCAGGAGTGCATGACGAGCACACATTGAAGTTGAATGCACCTGATCCAGAATAGAGTCCCACACCTCGTCAGAGATGGGGGATTGAAGGTCTTGTTCCCAGACTGTTTAATAGCAGTCAGAGATGGACAATTCAATCTGAAGATAAGACTATAAAGTTGAGACAACACACCTTTGGAAGTGGGATTGATTGACAGGAATGCATCAAGAGGGTTATCTGGAGGTTTATGGGGAAATTGTGGTGTCATACTTTTCACATAATGCCTGACCTGAAGAAATCTGGAAAAATTTGAGGATGCAATTCCAAACTTTTCTGTTAGTTCAGAGAAGCTGGAAAAGCATCCATTTGAATATAAATCTGCAAAGCATTTAACTCCTTTTTCATGCCAAACTCGAAATCCAACTGATGGAGCAAACAGGTGATTACCTGCAATAGGACTTAAAAGTGAAAAAGCCTGGAGACCAAGAGTTTTTCTGAATTGAGACCAGATTTTAAGGGACTGTTTAACCACTGGGCCACCAAATGGAACTGAACAGGTCAGAGGGAAAGGTGAACCTAAAAGTGAAGGCAGAGAAATTCCAGTACCTCCAGTATGAACCTCCATGGACACCCAGACTGGAGGTGAAGAATCCAAATGAAAGTGCCACCAGTAAAGTAGTCCTCGAATGTTAGCTGCCCAGTAGTAGTTTTGAAAGTTGGGCAAGGTCATCCCACCTGACTGTTTAGGTCTTTGAAGGAAGGCTTTTCTTAACCTGGGATGTTTACCATTCCAAATAAAAGAAATAATTAATGTGTCCAGAGTTTTGAAGAATGATTTAGGAATCAGAACAGGGAGGCATTGGAAAAAATACAAATATTTAGGAAGCAGCATCATTTTCACAGAATTAATTCTGCCTACCAGGGACAGTAACAATGGGGACCATTTAGATAAGAGTTGTTTTGACTGATCAAGTAAAGGAAGAAAATTTGTTTTGAATAAGTTTTGATATTTTCTAGTGACACATATGCCAAGATATTTAAAATGTTCAGTCACTTTCCTAAGGGGAAAACTGCCATAATCAAGTTTTATAGCCTCATTGTTAATTAAAAATACAGGTAACCCTCGAGGTACGACACCTGCGACCTACGGCAACTCAGACTTACGATTTTATCATATTTAATAAAAATATGATTAAAAAAAAAAAAAAAAATTTTTTTTTTTTTTTTTTTTTGTGTTTAAAAGTTATTAATTTCATGTGTATAGCACTTTGTTGCAGCTGTGGTTGTTTTAAATGGCTTTATAAATAAAGTATAATTATTAATTTTACGTTTTGATAAGAAATTAATCGTATTTACGCAACTTCCGGTTTCCGCTCGCCACTTCCGGTCGCCATTTTACAACTGTACTGCGGTCAATGGAGCTCCGGAGGCTACTGTCAGCTGGCTCCGTGTGCCCGATCAGGGTTGCCTCATACGGATAAATGAGCTGGAAACACTCGGTCAACTCTGTGGACGTCTCAGGTCCGGAGGAGCAGCCGCGGATCGCCCCGCGATCGGCGGCCACAACGCCGCCCGACATGCTAACGACAGCAGCTAACAAAGCAGCTAACACAGGCGAAGACACCGAGCCGACATGCCGCGGAGGATCCATCTGCGGCCGGGAGCTCGCCGCAAATGTCCGCCTGGCAGTCGGGGCCACCGGCTCAAAGTAAGACATTATATTTTTTATTTATTGTGCAGTTCTGTGCGTGTTTATGGCCTTAGTATGTCTGCTTGTTCAGTCTCATGCCATTAAATATGTGTGCGGCGCTCCGTTAGCGGTATAACCGCGACCTATGTCAGAAACGCGGACCTACGATAGGCATGTGTTTTTGGTCCGCGAGGTACGACAAAATCGACCTAAGTCACACACGTAGGTCCCTATCCCTGACGTAACTCGAGGGGTTCCTGTAATTCGCTTTTATCTAAATTTATTTTATACCCGGACAATTTTCCAAAATTATCCAGCACCTGGAGTATTGCAGGTAATGACTTAAGTGGGTAAGAAACATATAAAAGCAAATCATCAGCCTAAAGTGAGACCTTGTGGTCAGTGCCAGCTCTACGGATTCCTTGTATCTCCCTGCTGCCACGGATCAGCACAGCGAGTGGTTCAATTGCCAAGGCAAATAACATGGGGCTTAAAGGACATCCTTGCCTCGTTCCACGATACAGCCTGAAGTACTCTGAATATTGCTTATTTGTTAACACTGAAGCTAAAGGACATTTATATAACAGTTTTATCCAGGAACAAAATAGAGGGCCAAAACCAAATTTCTCCAAGGTAAAAAACAAATAATGCCAATTGACTCTATTGAATGCCTTTTCGGCATCCAAAGAAATCAGACATTATGCTACATGATTATTAGATGTGTATATAATGTCAAATAAACGTCTAATATTGTGAAAAGAATGGCGATTTTTAACAAAACCAGTCTGGTCAGGAGAAATAATAGAAGGAAGGACATTTTCCAATCAATGAGCCAGCAATTTGGCCAGTATCTTGACATATGTGTTTAATAAAGATATAGGTCTGTAGGATGCATAGTCCAACGGATCTTTGTCCTTTTTCAACAGCAGGGAGATATAGGCCTGATAACATGTGGGAAGAAGAGCCTCAGACTCCAGCGACTCAATAAAGACCAAATGCAAAAAAGATGAAAGATCATTTGAGAATGTCTTTAAAAAATCTGCTTGGAACCCATCGGGCCCCGGCGATTTTCCAGAATGCATGGAAGATATAGCCACTTTAATTTCATCCTGGGTGATAGGGGTTTCAAGATTTTGTCCTAAGTTTAAAGACAATGAAGGAACATTAATTGTGCTAAAAAATGCCTCCATATCAGTCAGACATGCAGTAGATTCAGGCATATACAAACTTGAATAAAACATTTTAAAATGATCATTGATTATTTTTGAATTCGATGAAATGGTCCCATTGTTAGTTTTACACCTGGTATTATTTGCTTTGCTTTAACGCCACGCAATTGATTAGCCAAGATTTTACCAGTTTTCTCACCATGCTCATAAAAATTACTTTTAGTTCTAATCAGACAGCCTTCAACCTGATGTGTAGAAATTATATTAAATTCAGTCTGTAGCCTCAATCGTTCCTTATATAGTGATGGTGAGGGCAACTGTGCATATTGCCTATCTATATGTAATATTTGATCTGAAAGATCTTTTTGTTTCTGTATTAAAGATTTTCTTTTAAATCAATCAATAAATCAATCAATCCATTTTATTTATAAAGCACCCTTCATACTAAAAGCAGCTCAAAATGCTGCATATGAAATTACTTGTCCTCTTAGAAAAGCCTTCATGGCTCCCAAATTGTTTTGCAGGGCATACCCAGTGTTCTGTTTTCACTCAAAAAAGTTTTTATTTTGGAGGAAGTTAATTTAACAAAGTTCTCATCCTTAAGCAATAAAGGGTCAAGTCTCCAGTGCTTCTTTACCAAGTCAGTGTCCAGTAAGGCCATCTTGATAACAAGAGGGGCATGATCAGAAATTGTAATGCTTTCATAGCTGCAAGATCTAAGATTTGGAAGTAACAGGTTGTCAATAAAAAAATAGTCAATACGGGTGTAAGTATGGTGAACATGAGAAAAAAAAGAATAGTCCCTACCATTTGGATATACAAAACTCCATGGGTCAGTGAGACTAAAATCCTTAAGAAAGGACTTGATGCATGTTGCAGATTTATTTGGGCAGGCAGGTTTAGAGGAGGAACGCTCTAAAGATGCATCTAAAAACAATTGAAGTCTCCGCCCAAAATTAAAGAATGAGAATTCAGATCTGGAAGTTGGGAGAAAAGATTCTGGAAAAATTGAACATCATCAAAATTAGGTGCATAAACATTAGCAAATGTCACAAGCTTATTACTAAGTTTACCTGATACAATAATAAATCTTCCATTTTTATCTGAGAGGATTGTAGAGGTAACAAAAGGAATATTTTGATTGATTAAAATAGCAGCCCCTCTAGCTTTTGCACTGAAGTTAAAATGAAAATACTGTCCAGTCCAAGATTTCCTCAGCCGCCAGTGATCCTGATCCCTCAAATGAGTTTCCTGTAGGAAAATTACCCCAGACCTGAGCTGTTTCAAACGTGAAAAAACCTTTTTGCGTTTTACTGGATGATTTAGCCCCTTCACATTCAAACTAATGAATGTAAGATTATTATTCATCTACTATCAACTGTACAAAAACAAACAAAAAAACACATTTGACAATGAGTAGGCATAGGGGAGAAAAATAAAATAAATAAATAAATTGAAAAAAAAGTGGGATTCTGCCATCTTAAAAACCCTCAAAACAAAAAACAGGTTGCAAAAAACAACAACCACTAAAACACCATTACTCCAACTTGTCATCCAATAATATAACTCCTTTACTAAAGCTTTTATCCTGCACAAAAATAACATTAAACCCCTGTATAACTTAGAGCAGATACAAACAGCCAATATAGAGCACAAAGTAAATAAAGCAATAATCCAGTGCTAAAGAGCAGCAGTCATCAAACAGCAGTCATCAAACAGCAGCCAATTCGAGGACAGTAAACATGCTGATTTACCGTGAACATCCCGTCTCACGATGCTGAGCGCTGGTCCTCCTCTAAGGACTGGACAAAGTCAGCAGCCTCAGAGACTGAAGGTAACCACCATTTCTCACCGCTCAGGAGTGTGACGCGCAGCTTTGCTGGGAAAAGAAGTGATGGCCGGAGTCCCTTCTTGTAAAGTTGAGCCATGACATCCCGATATTCAGCCCGTTTCTGCAACACGTCAACGCTGTAATCCTCATACAAACGTAGTTTGTGACTACGGTACTCCACAGTCCCACGTTTCCGCGCCTCTCTCATCACTAAGTCTTTAGTTTGAAAGCGGTGAAAGCGGATGATGACAGGGCGCGGACGGCCACCTGGTCCCGGTTTGGGCATAGGAATGCGGTGCGCTCTATCCAACTCAGGTGGGGAAGTCAGAACCTGGTCTCCAAATACTTCCAGAAGAAGCTGAGAAAAAAAGGCAGTAGGTTGTGGACCTTCAATGGACTCTGGTAGACCCACAATTCTAAGATTTTGACGTCGGCTTCTCTCTTCGAGGTCTGAAAGTTTCAGCCTCAGCTGTCTGTTTTCCTCACGTAGTTACACTAATCAAATCTGTGGTTACAATATGTAACCAACATTTTCTAGAGAGAGAGAGTGTGTGTGTGTGGGTGTGTGTGTTTTGAATTAACATTGTCCTTAATGTTCATGTGTTTCAGTGGTTCCTGCTCCTCAAGACTGAAGGCCTGATATGGAACAGCAGGACCCAGAGCCTCTTATCATAGAGACCAGTTTAGTGGGAGACCAACTCAATATGGAGGAGACCGATATCAAGTTTTTGGTCACTAAACTTTCTTTAAAGAGTGAGAAGGATATTAAAAACTTACCAGGCAGAAACCCAGATTTAAAGACTCACAAAGGCAGTTCAAGCTCTTCACAGACTGATGTTAATGAGGACGATGAAGAGGGTGGTGAAATGACATCAGACTCTGAATCAGAACGTGAAGACAGTATGAATGACAGGAAGGAGAGCAGGGCTCCTGAATCAGAAGTAAAAACTGTCAACAAATCTTTGAGCTCCTCTGAGTGTGGTAAGCAGTATGTCAGTAACCAGACTCTTCAAAGAGACATGACAAGTCATTCAGGAGTGAAGTCTTCAAACTCACTGCTTAATAAGGAATGTGTTGGAGAGAAGAAAAATGTAGAGTCATGCAGGAAAGTCCAGGCAAGACCAAAATCATTAAGCTGTGATGACTGTGGTAAAAGATTTACTTCCAAATCAGATTTAAACAGACACGTGAGAGTCCACACAGGAGACAAGCCGTTTACTTGTGATATTTGTGGACAAAGATTTAGTCATAAAGCAAGTTTAAACTCACACATGAGAGGCCACACAGGAGAAAAGCCGTTTCTGTGTGAACGTTGTGGACAAAGATTTAATCAGAAGGCACATTTAAACTCACACATGAGAGTCCACACAGGAGAAAAGCCGTTTCCTTGTGAACTTTGTGGACAAAGATTTAGTTACAAGAAAGATTTAAACTCACACATGAGAGTCCACACAGGAGAAAAGCCGTTTCCTTGTGAACTTTGTGGACAAAGATTTAGTCTTAAGAAAAATGTAAACTCACACATGAGAGTCCACACAGGAGAAAAGCCATTTCCTTGTGAACTTTGTGGACAAAGATTTAATCAGAAGGCAAGTTTAAACACACACATGAGAGTCCACACAGGAGAAAAGCCATTTCCTTGTGAAGTTTGTGGACAAAGATTTAGTCAGAAGACAGATTTAAACAGACACATGAGAGTCCACACAGGAGACAAGCCGTTTCCTTGTGAACTTTGTGGACACAGATTTAGTCTTAAGACAAATTTAAACTTACACATGAGAGTCCACACAGGAGAAAAGCCATTTCCATGTGAACTTTGTGGACAAAGATTTAGTCAGAAGACGAGTTTAAACTCACACATGAAAGTCCACACACAAGCGATAACATAAAAATTATAAATAAAAAGCTGTGCCTCATAGGCCTGTTGAGAGTAGTTTGATGTAAGTTTTGTGTGGGTGGCTCTAAAGACCTGAACGGTATTGAGCAAAAACAGTGATTTATGAATTAATAAATTTCTAAAAATTACAAAATGCATAAAAATGAAAAATAAAAAGCTGTGCCTCATAGGCCTGGTCTTGGAGAGTAGTTTGATGTAAGTTTTGTGTGGGTGGCTCATATATGGAGTTAGATTTGTTTCAGAATAATTCAATCAAAAAATTATAATGTCAAACAAAAAAGTAGTATTCAATCAAAAAAAAGTAGTATTCAATCAAAAAAAGTAGTATTCAATCAATCAAATAAAAGTCTTAAGTTTTTTTTGGTTGAGTAATTTTTTTTTGATTGAACCTCCTGTTTTTTGGTTGAGTATTTTTTTTTTTGAATGAAGCCTGTTAGATTTGTCTCAAAATTATTCAATCAAGACCACTAGGGGGCAGTCGAACAAAAAAGAGGTCTTGACGCAGCATATCTGTACTTCTGGTTCCGGGTCGATTCTCCCTCGATGTCTGAAACTTCACGGAATTTCATTCATTCAACCTTTATTTATAGAGGTTGAATTACAAGATATAGCTTAAGGTAAGGTTAATAAACTCTGTATTTACGTGTTTGTTAGTTGTGGTTTACAACGTTATCCATCATTGCAGTAACTTTAGCCACAGTAGCTAACGCTGCCTGTCAGTGATGTAATGCTTAAACGTTTACTTTCTGTATTTTACGTTAATAAAAATAGTATTTATGTGTTAGTTGGCTGTGATAACATTATCCATCATTATCATGCTATCATGCAAAGTAACCAGCTAGCTGCCACAGGTAGCTAAACTCTACAGAGCTGCTGCTGCCTGTCAGTGTTGTAACATTAAAATGTTTATTAATGTCAAATCTCATCCCCGGGCTTGGGCCTGGTGGGGATCGGGGGTCGTGGGCTCTGGTGGGCGGGTCGCCGGGCATGGGTTGACTGGCGCTCTGGTGCCCGGCTCTGGCCGGGGGCCCTCGGCTCGCTGGTGGGTTGGGGGTTCATATGCTGGGGGGTGGGTGTCTGGGGGCGTGACTGGTGGCCAATGGGAGGGGGCGGGCAAACCCAGCCTGGGTGTCTAATGTGTTATGTGTTCTGAAAGTTGTTAATATGAAGGGTGGGTGTAGTATTTCTTCTGGGGTGGGGATTAAGTGGATGTCCTTGATGATGGTCTTGGACTATGCTTGGCCGTTGTGCGGGCCCTGGTTGGGGCCTGTTCTTGGTGCTTCCTGGCTCTGTCGGCGGTTGGGCGGGCGCTCTTGGCCGTGTCGTCCATGTGGGATTTTGTGCCCTCTTGGACGGCGGGCTGACTGCGGTTCGCAGGGGTCACGGCGGCCCTGGTGGGTGTGGGCTGTTGGTTCTGCTGTTGGCGGCCCTCGGGGCCGTGTCCCTCTCTGGTCTTGGCTCAATGGCCTGGCGGTCGGAGAGGTGTTTCTTTTTCCTCGCTCCTTGGGTGGACCTTGGCGAGCTGGGGGGGTACGCAGGGTCAGCGGGGGAGCTGACTCGCTGTGGGAGCACTGTTCCTGCAGATATTTTTCTCCCCATCCCTCAACACGCACCTCCGCCCTCTTCATCTTAAATTAATACATGTAGGGAATTTGAGTCTCGGGTGTGCTGCAATGGTTCTACATCTCTGTTGTTCAGAACACCTGGGACTCAATTTTATATACACTTTAGACATTCATTCATAAACTTCTTCATAAAAGTCACATATAGGGAATGGATTGAGCACTATGGCTATGGGTGGCGGGATGACACCAATCTCACCCCCATGCCTATGCTCACTCAACATTATGCATTTAGACAATTAGGGCTTGGGTTAGAGTTGGAGTGGAGGGGAAACTGGTACAATGCCAGCCTTTGCTCCTTCTCTTTCCTTTTTAAGTACACTTTAGAACAACACTCACCAACAGTACATTTGGGGACGGGGGTGTGTGTATCGGGGTCTTGATTTGTTAATTTCAATTTTATTTATTTATGTATTTATTTATATATATATATTATTTATTTATTTTTCTCTTACCCCCCTGGTTGCCTGGCGGACATTCTGGGGGTGGGCCGTCAGGGGTTGTGCTGGGGTGTGGGGGGGTTCGGGGCCTGCGGGTTTGCCGTGGGCGGGACTGGCAGTGCGCTCCCCCTGGGGCTGCTTGGGCTCGAGTGTCCTGTCCTGTCCTGTCGGCAGGGCGCGGGGTGGGCCGGATCTTGGATGTCTGCTACTCTCCACCCCAGAATGAATGGGCCTACCTCCTGGGTTTGGATGTGGGCTGCCCCATGTAGGGAGCAGGTACATGTCTTGGACCTGGGGGGTATAGAGTGTGCTTCGGGATTATGAATGGAGCGTGTCGTTATTGTTTGTCTTTCTATGACTGAGGGTGAGGATGAGGGTGGGTCTGAATGAGTGTGTCTGTGTATGAATGTTTAAGTGTCAGGCTGGGACTTGGACTGCCCCCTCTCTGATACTTCTGAGGCTACCTAGTGTCGCGCTCCTGCCACGTGGCCCCCTGGTGGGTGTTCCTCTGCCTGCGGGCGTGCTTGGGACCCTCACTATCTGGGGCTGGGCGCTTGGGCGTTGGTCGGCTCGGCCTGGTGGCTGCCTGGTGGGGCTCGGGTCCTCTGGTCCTGTCGGGTCTGGGCCTGAGGGGTGGGCGTCCCCGGTGCCCGAGCATCGGTGACCGGCCCTGGGGCTACGTCGGTGCAGCGGGCTCTGGCGGGGGCCTGTGTATTTGTCGCTGTTGACCCCGGGGGGTCATTGTGTGTGGTCCCTGGTGGGGTTCGTCCGGTTCTTCCCCTTGGTCGGATCTGGGGAGTGGACGAGTGGCTCGTCCTGTTCGGGTGGTCCTGGGGACTCTGGGCTCGGGGTCCTTCCTGGGGTCTTGGGCTTTGATCGCCCTTTCGTCTGTCTCGGGCTTTGGGGGGACAGATCTCTGATGCTTCACAATCGCTACTAAATGTTCTATTGGAGGAACCTTATTCACTTATGCATGCTCACAACCACACACAAATGGATGTAGGGATGTATATGTAGATATATGTAGATGGGTATATAAATGAATATAAATATATATGTATATATACTGTCTATATATTTGTAGGTATGGGTATGTTTATATATAGAAATCTAATGCAAGGTCATGAATATTATCAGTCTTTATGCTTGTATGTTTCGTTGCTGTGTTCTGTCATGTGCTTTGCAGGATAGTGGACGGAGGTTTGGTGTGTTCGCCTTGTGCTCTTTTTGTGGATAATTGTTGTTTTGTTGTCTCACTTTCTCTTTTCTTTCTTTCTCTATAAAAAAAAAAAAAATACATATTGGATGGAGTGAGAGGATGGCTATAAGGTGTGAAGGGAGGCCATCTATAAATGGAAAAAAAAAAAAGTCAAATCTCTGACATCTTACAACACTGTTGTTTAGAATAGCATTTTTAATATTAAATTAAAAGCTTTATGTCAAACCATTTCCATGTACTGATGTGATTAATTCTCTTTTTGCTTTCTTCTTGTCCATCTCTCAGCAGCAGCACCTAACAAACATGACAGTCATCAACACGTTACAGTATTGCAGTGTGCCATGTTGTTCCAATAATAAAAAGATCACAGAAGATCACGATGCTGCCTGCCATCCCTCTCCAGGTTAGTGTTGCAGAAAATGGTTGTAGAAAAAATATATGGCAGCGAACACTGTAACCATCTTGTGGACTTTTTCGTTGACATTTTGAACTTGCTAATGATGGAGGTTGTCAGTAAATACATGAAATGATTTGAGTCAGGAGGAGCAGCTATATACTATAGTTTTTTTATCTTGTCATTTAATGTTCATTCAGTGTAGCACTTTGAGATCTGTTGTACTGTTTATGTAAAGTGCATTATAAATAAAAGTTGTTATTATTACATGTACAGTATTCTTATACTTTATGGCAATTATTACATTTTTTGTGTTTCCACCTTTGTGTCTTCTCTTAGGTCAACTGGATGATGCCGCATGGAGAATTCCCAGCAGCTGTCAATTAAGAAGTGCCCTCGTGTGTGTGTGTGTATGTGTGTGGTTTCTTTACAAAAATTGCTCCACGTAGTGTTCAATAAAATTATTAAATTAATGTTTGCAAGAAGTAGCCACAAATTTTGTTTATTTTGTTACACAATAGAAGCTTTAATTTGAGCATTTCCTCTCCTCCTCCACGTACGGCATTACCAGATGTGTAAAATGTACAAAAAGATGCAATTTAAATGTAAAAGATGTATATATGCAGATTACTGAAGACAAACTATTTTAAAAAGTTTTGACAGAATTATTCACATCATTCACATTCATTCACCAAAGGAAGAGGCGAGTCATTTATTATTTTTTTTGTCTGGAGAGTGATTTATTTATTTATTTGCTCTTTACAGAGCGAAGGCTCATTCTAACATTGTGAATTGTTGCCAAGTAATCCAAAATTCCTGCCTAAGTGTAGCCTTCATAAAGGTAATTCCTAATCAGATCCTCTTCTGAGGGGGTGTCCAGCTCAGACCTTGGCAAACAAAATAGAATACAATATAAATAATTTTACTGTCCAACAATGGGTGAATCCACGTGCTACAGCAGCAAAGTGACATGTAATCAAAGCAATTATGTTCACACAACGACAAAGAGAGGCCACTTCAGTAACAGGTGAGTATATGTTCCTGTGGTCGGTTTCTGTATTTGTGTCATCTGTCTCCCTTTATCAATCCACACTATATATATATATATATATATATATGTGTGTATATATATGTGCGTGTGTATATATATGTGCGTGTGTATATATATGTGCGTGTGTATATACATGTGCGTGTGTATATACATGTGCGTGTGTATATATGTATATATATATATGTCATACATATATATATATG
>JBBPBX010029679.1:11894-35722 GCA_038048925.1 Garcialebias charrua
CCTCTCTCAAACCACCTGTGCTCTCGGTCCAAAATGTGCACATTCTGGTCCTCAAATGAGTGTCCCTTGTCTGTGAGGTGTAGGTGAACAGCTGAGTTTTGTCCAGAGGAGGTTGCTCTCCTGTGTTGGGACATTCGTCTGCGAAGAGGCTGTTTAGTTTCTCCAATGTAGAGGTCTGGACAGTCCTCACTGCCCTGGACTGCATACACCACACCACTCTGTTTGTGTGTGGGTGTTTTGTCCTTAGGGTGGACCAGCCTCTGTCTGAGAGTCCTGCTGGGTTTGAAATGTACTGGGTTGTTGTGTTTGTTGAAAATCCTTCTGAAATTCTCTGATAGTCCAGCCACATAAGGGATGACAATGTTTTTTCGTCTGTTCTCCTTTTTCTGTTCATTATTGTGTTTTGTAAATTTCCTTGCTGAATTGACAAAAGCCCAGTTAGGATATCCATATGTTTGGAGAGATTTTTCAATGTGTTTCTGTTCCTTTTCCTTCCCTTCTGTCTTCGTGGGGATGTGTTCGGCCCGATGCAGTAAAGTTTTGATGACAGAAAGTTTGTGTTCAAGTGTAACCCTAACCCTTCTCTAAACAGAGGAAGAGGTCTCAGATTCCAACTTTCAAAAACGTATAATGCAGCTTTAGGACTGATTCCCAGATGATTTTCACACCTGATGGGAACAGAGGAGCCTTGTCTGTGAATTAGACTAACAAAGACCTTAAGAAACACCTACTGTTAAGATGTGAGGTGTGATTTGTCAATTTACATATCAAATCAAATCGAACTTTATTTATAGAGCCCTTTTCAACAGCCAGAAGGTGCACAAAGTGCTGAACAATACAGAAGTAAAAAACAAACAATTAAAAATAATAAATAAATAAAAAGCCAGGAAAACATTAAAAACAATTAAAACATAACAAGAATGACAAAGAAACTACTATGTATTAAAAGCTTGGCTGAATAAAAAGATTTTAAGATTAGATTAAAAAAACTCCATATCAGTGATGGAGCGCAAGTCCAGAGGCAGATGTTCCAGAGTCTGGGTGCAACAACAGAAAAGGTCACCCCATCGTTTGTAGTTGGTCTTTGGAACAGACAGGAGAAATGTATTAGTTGATCTCAGTGTTCTCCTATATTCACAGACAGTTAAAAGATTAGTCAAATATAGAGGGGCAAGACCATTGAGAGCTTTAAAAGTGAATAATAAAATTTTAAATTTAATTCTAAAATCAATTGGAAGCCAATGGAGAGAAAATAAAACAGGGGTAATGTGTTCACGTCTGGAGGTGTTGGTTAAAAATCTAGCTGCAGCATTTTGGACCAGTTGAAGGCGTCTAATGGAGGATTGGGAGATTCCTGCATATAGGGAATTACAGTATAGTCAAGCCTTGAGGTGATAAAAGCATGAATGGCCTTTTCTAAATCAAAACGATTTAAAAAAAGGCTCAACTTTGTATAAAAGACGTAATTGATAAAAACAGACCTTGACTACAGACGCTATCAATCAATCAATCAATCACCTTTATTTAACCAGGTAGAGCCCGTTGAGATCGAGATCTCTTTTACAAGGGTGTTTGGTTATCAAACTTTAAGTCCTTGTCAAATGTCACCCCCAAGTTTTTAACTGTTAGTCTGAGATTGGAAGTTAGAGCACCAAAGTTACAGGCATCATCACCGAAGAAGACGAATTTTGTTTTTCCTTATATATATGTATCTTATCTCAGCCTTTAAAACCTGATCCCCACTCTCTGCTCTTTGAATTGAGAAAGCTCCTCAGATGAAGAGCGAAACAGCTTCTGTTACAAATAAGAGTGAGAGTGCTGAAAGTGCTGAACGTTTTGGCTGAAGTGTTGACATGATGGATGTCGCTCAATAACTTTAAAGCCGGTGCATCAACAACATTCAGACTTGGATCCAGAGATTTAAAAACTCCTACAGTTTGTGTTATTGATCTGAACCGATCTGAATTATCTGATGAAGGTTGTTTAAATGCAGCTGCTGTTAGCGGTCTTTGCAACAAGCTTTTTTTCTTGCTCGTAGGAGACACATTCACGTTCAGATGATGTTGTTTCAAGTTGTTAAGAAGTTAGACGTGTTGCTGCTGCAGATCCAGTCTCAATGAAACAACGTCCACACACAGCTTTGGATTTGTTCTCGTCTTTTAACAAGAAATACATAATTTTCCCAAGCAGGAGACCGCAACGAGATGCTAGGCTGCTAATGCTACGCGTGCTGCAAGATAATAGCGTCGTGCTGAAACACGCTTAGGAATTTTTGTTCTGCGGCGCATAATCTCCCGTTAATAAAATTTAATGAGTGAAAAAATAACAAATGGTACGCAGGTTGACCGAACCGAACGTGCCGTACCGAAATGGTTCAGCAGTGGTGGGCAACGCTAATCAAAAAATTAGTTCCACAATTTCTAAAACGCTTATTAATTTTTTTAGGTCCACAATTTCAAAAGCACAAATGTCTTATGAAAATTAGGGGAAGCTAATCTAATCCGCTATTTATATTCGACAATTGGTAGCCGGCAGCGTTATCCAATATTTGCACTACACTGCCAACTGAAAAGTAACTAAAATGATCCTAAAAGGATGAAATTACAAAAATCAAAGGATTTATTTAATACTTTACGACATAAAGTATTGAATAAATCCTTGTACGTAAAGTACGTATGTACGTAAAGATTACGTACATATATTCTATTCGGCCACGAAATTAACAAAAAAGAGAATTATCTTTTAATCCCTAAAACCACTTTTAAATCTCAAATACACGGGTGTGTCGCCACCGCATTTATACATAAAAGTAACCCAAATACATAAAACTAACGACTCACCGTCGAGTGGTCGACACAAAACACACAATAAAATCCTCCGGTCATGTTAATTTGGCTTGAAACAGCGGGGTTCTCTACGGATTTATCCATTAGTAACCCAGCACAACCAACCAGCTAGACACAGAGTTAGCGTCCAGTTCACCTCTGACCCGGAAGATGTCAACAGATTTAATGAAAAGTAACTAAAATACATAAAACTAACGACTCACCGTCGAGTGGTCGACACAAAACACACAATAAAATCCTCCGGCCGCGTTAATTTGGCTTGAAACAGCGGGGTTCTCTGCGGATTTATCCAAGAAACCCAGCACAATCAGCTAGCCACAGAATTAGCCTCCGAGTTCACCTCTGACCCGGAAGATGTCAAGATGGAATAGTCCATTTTTAGTAGGGGGATAAAGAAATCGACCGGTTTTTGTATTGCGTATTTAATGATCGTTTTCATCGTAACTATAATTATTTTTATGTTAAATGTACATTAACAAGCAGGATCAATGTTAGGGATGTAGGTGACTGGCCGGGGCGCGGCGGGGCCGGTGCCCCTGCTGATTGGGATCCCCAGGCACATGGTAGATCTGAGTCTGTTCTCCGCTCTGCTCCCTCCCCCTCCAACCCTCCCTCCTCTCTGCTCTTTACGGTGAGGGAGGGGAAAAAGGTAAAACAAGCAGCTACGGAGCTAGCATAAGATCTTGTAAATAAGTTTATTGGTTTTTACTGATAGATAATTAGTTATTAGCGGTACTGCATTTTAAATAAAAATAGCACAAATCCGCTTATGAATTATAAAAGTTAGTCAAACCACAAAAACGCTGACAAAAACTTTAGGTTCGTTGTAAGCGGATTAGCGCTTTAGCGCTCTCTAGCGGTCTGTGCCCACCTTTGTGGTTCAGTACACCCACGTGTACCATTACACCACTACTAAATATTGATAAAGTCATAATAATGTGTGATTTCAATATTTATGTAGATGTTGAAAGTGATAGCTCAAGCACAGCCTTTAAAAAACAATAAAATCAACTGGTTTTACACAAAACGCCTCAACATCCACTCACTCATCATCACACTCTTGATCTGGTTCGGACCTATGGCATCAAGATTAATGACTTGGTAATATATCTTCAAAATCTTAAAGTTATGCACCATAACTCATGTTCCCCGAAGGAAGGGAACGAGCTGCAACATATGCTATGGGAATTGCACCCACGCACGATTACCTGAAGGAATACATTCACGCCTTTACGACTAGGGCGTCAGCGTTGCACCAGAGGCCCCGCCCTCTGGGTATTTAAGCCGCTGACGCCCATCCATCTTTCTCCAAAATTGCACTTCACCGAGCTTTCAGCATTGAAAAGGGCCAGATATGTTGCACCTCATTCCCTTCCTTCAGGGAACATGAGTTATGGTGCATAACTTTCAGTTCCCTTTCAGTCAAGTTTTCTCTGTGCAACATATGCTATGGGAACATAATTCATTCACACCCTTGAAATGCTCAGTAAAATGCATGCTAGTGTGAACGTCTGCCCTTGACCAACAGGCATCTCAGGGCTACTTTCTACTGTATGTTAGAAAGAACAGCCTGAGTGACATCACACACAGTAACATCCAAACTGTAATGCTTTGCAAAAGTGTTTATTGAGCTCTAGTTCGCAGCAGCACAAATGTCTGCAACTGGTACACCCTTGAACAGTGACCACGAAGTGGCCAAGCCCCGAGTAGAGTGAGCGTGCACTCTAGAGGGCACCTATTGACCTTTGCTACTGTACGCCCTTTTAGTGGCCTCAGTCACCCAATGTGAGAGGCGTTGTTTTGATAGAGCCTTTCCGGTAGCAGGTACTGCAAAGCACATGAACAGTTGATTTGTTTTTCTTCATTCGGCTGTTCTCTGCATGTAAGTGTGTAAAGCTCTCAAGGGACAGAGAGCCTTCAGCCTTTCCTGTTCCTGAGTGAGGACAGGAGCAGGTGGGAAGGAGGAGAGATCAAAGTCCAGACTCCTATGGTTTAAAGTCAAGACCTTGGGGATGTATGCGGGATTAGGCCGTAGGATGACCTTTGACCCGTCAGGGACAAATCTGGTACACGTTGGATGTACAGACAATGCATGGAGGTCACCCACGCGTTACGCCGAGCAAAGGGCCAAGATTAGAGCGGTTTTATAAAATAATAAATCTATCTTAACCTCGCTCAGTGGCTCGAATGGAAGATCACAGAGAGCCCCTAAGACCAGGCTAAGATCCCAACCAGGGGTCAGGATCCTGCTGGGTGGTTTCATTCTTAGCACGCCCTTCATAAATCTTATTATGATTGGATGCGCGCCAGGAGTCCTGTGTCCCTAGCCTTCGTGACAGGCTGAAATTGCTGATAGGAAAACTTTAATCATTGAGAAAGAACGACCTATTTCCAGTAAGTCCTGAAGGAAAGTCAAGAGCTGAGCCAGGTCGCATGAGTAAGAAACAATATTTCTTTCTGTGCACCAAGCTTCAAAAATACGCCATTTCTGTGCGTGGAGAGACTGTGTTGACATAGCACGGGCATTTTGGATGGTTTTTACCACATTTTCCGACAGGCCTGATGCTATCAGCTTGTTCTTTTCTGCCAACAAGCTGAAATTTTTAACAGCTCCCAGCCTGAGCGGCAAGACTGCTCCTTCTGGTGACATAGTTTGACCATGAAGAAGAGCAGTTGGTGTATCCAGTTCCCCTCCAAGGGCCCTGGATGTTGTGATCCCCTGGGGGTCAACCAAGTTAGGGAGAAGGCCTTTTTGCCGATGTGCTACCAGGCTGCTCTGATCGAGAGTGATCGAGGGCAGATGCAACCTGTCGTCCTTTTTAGACAGAAGTGGAGCAGAATGTCTGTTTTTTTCTCTCCTTGTTTGGGGTCATGGGACGGAGAAGCTACGAGTTTTGTAAATGAGCAGATCTCCTGACCCCAATCAATTTCCTGGATGGGTCTAGTTTACTGGTCCTCGGCCTTAACAGAGCATTGGAGCCAGACAAACCGCCCCGGGTCTGTGTTTCACCCGTTGAGGGAATATTGTTTAAGAGCAGAGCTGAACCAGCACAGTGAGAAAGGTCACGTGTTGCCGGATCACTGCTTGGACATTGCGTGTCGCCCATTAATGATAAAGGGACAGTTGTAACGTGAGAACGTGGAGATGATTCTTTGTGCTTGGCAGACTTTAAATTGTTTGGTGATAGAGAGCCCAGTTCCCTTTGAATAACAGGAAGAGTAATCTGATTCAGCCCTGATTTGTTTACACACACAGCAGTTTGAACACAAACACCTTTGTGAACGTGTGAAGCTTGTGGTTGCCTGTGGGCTTCTGCCATGGCCCCCCATTGTTAGATTCTGTCGGCGCGCATCCCTGAGGCGCGGAAATGTCATGTGTTTGCTTGGTTAGTGTATTGACCGCCCCGTCGTTCACAATGGAATGGGGGCTGGAGCACGTGACCCCCTCACATGTCTCCACGAGGGGTGAGGGGCCTGCTTGCAGATGCCTTTGTGCCTGTCCACTGCAGACGGAGCAGAGGCACCCTGCTGGGGCTCATTGATTAGGCTAACACCCCGTGAGCCATGAGGGAGGGGGGGAGACGGCCCCCTCCCTTTATGACGGCTGGCAGGCCAGAGGGACCCGTTCTGCTGAAGTTATTTGTGTTTGTTGTTTTTTTTTTGTTTTTTTTTGAGAGTCAATAAAACAGAGGGGCTGTTTTTTAGCTTTATTCGTGCTTATGTGTAACGACATATATGACTTTATGTCACTCACAGCAGGAAAAACATGATTTGTGCATGCAACAGAGTTAACAGCTTTTTGTACCGTGCTACAAATAAAAGTCTGGACATGAAGAGATCATTTCCTGTACCGCGTGGGCGGGTGATCGTGTAAAGTCAAGACGTGAACCTGGTTTATCAGGCATGCTTTTGTCTGGAGTCCTGGTTCGCCGAGGAGGCCCTGTTCTGTCTGACCGTCTGGCGGGGGACAAACCTGTTTTTGCTCCATGCGTGCTCTGTCCGAGGTTGGCCCGGCAGTGGTCTCTGCCGGTGCTCGTCCTCGTACGCCGGCCGCTTTAGCGGTGGGGCACGCATTGCAGAGCAGTGTCGAGGCTACGCAGGTCTGCCTCCAGCAGATTCCCTGGAGGGGGGGCGAAGGTTCTCCTGATCAGTTAAAGTCATCCACAGATGGCGTATCGCGATGACCACTTCCGCTATGCCTCTGCCTTGAGCAACAGCGGCTGTCCCCATCATGCGGAGCACAAAGTCTATTGCCCTACGGGCTTCATCCAGCAAGTCAGCGGCAGCTTGCTTCTCCGTCGTTACCTGGAGCTATTGCAGTTTTTCAGCCAGGTAAGCCTACATCAATGCAGACGCGTTCATGGCGCGCGCCACGAGTCCCTGAGCTCTGTAGCATTTCTCGAGCAGAGAAGCTGAGGCTCGACAAGGTTTGCTGGAAAGAGTGGGTTTTGTCCCGGATGACTTGGGAGCCAGGTGAGACGCCAGTGTGTCCTCAATTTGAGACACATTGGCTATTCCCACCCTATCCATCCCATCCACGTTGAGGAACTGCGAGAGTGGTAAAAGCATGAGAGTTCTGAGCTAAGGCCAGGTGCGAGTCAGTTCTGTGAGGAAGTCCGGGAACACGGGCATCCTTTGCCTCGTGGCGGCCTGCTGCTTCGAGTAAAAATATTTTCCTGCCAGCCTCGTGACCTGTTGACGAGACAGAGGCTCTGGCCATGGGATCTGTAGCGCGTCCGTTGCTCTGTGACACAGGTCAAACAGAGCAGGGATGGAAAAGTCAGTTTCCGGGAGCACAGGTACCGGCGTTTGGGAGAGGTCTTCTCCCTGTTCCTCATATTCGACGTCTGCGTCCTCCGCGGAAAATTCGCCCGAGGCTGAAATCAAGATCTCGTCCTCGGTCATCATGCCTCGAGTGTCGAATTCGACTGTTAAGTCCACCATAGGAGCCAGCACGTCAGGGCTGTCACCCCATTCGACTCGTGTGCTATCGTGCAGAGCCATGTTCTCGAGCTCCGGCGTGGGAGTGAGGGGCTCGGTGGTGTCTGGATCCGCTGGCACTGCTGGGGCGCCCATAGCCTTGGCGACGAGGTCAGCCCGGTGCCGTAGCACCGCCTCCAGCATCTGGCTGCAGTGTGGGCAAAAGTCAGGCGCATCCAACGCCGTTTTTGCGTGTAACATTCCTAAGCAGACGGGACAGGCCTCATGGGTGTCCGTCGCTGCGAGGGAGAAACCGCATCCGCTAGGACAGGGACGCGAGGTTGGACTCGTTGTCCTACTGGTTTTCCTTGGAAGTCTCGTCTTTCGCTTTCCTTTCTCCGGAGGCATGTCCGAGACAAGGCGAGCGAGTCCTTACAGAATCTTTTTTTTTTTTTTAATTTGAGACGTCTCCTCTGTCGCGTCGCTTTCGCTGGCTAGCCCGCTACGAGTTAGCAGGGGTAGGTTGTGGCATAGTTAGCGCCGTCGAACGAAGCAGTCTGTGGAGAGAGGAGAAGAAAATACTTCGGGGTTAAGAGAAAATGTGCCGGACTAGCTTTCGCAAGTCCAGCAGTATGCAGGAATAATTCTCCGTACGCTCTGTGTAGGGAGCAAGCTCACCTCTGGTTGAGCGATGAAGCAGCAGAGAAGTCCCGCGAAGAGAGGTAGTTCAGGTTTAAGCGAGGTGAAAGGCAAAAAAGAGAAAGATGGATGGGCGTCAGCGGCTTAAATACCCAGAGGGCGGGGCCTCTGGCGCAACGCTGACGCCCTAGCCGTAAAGCGTGAATGTATTCCTTCAGGTAATCGCGCGGGGGTGCAATTCCCTGTTGCACCGAGAGAACATGACTGAAAGGGAACTTGTTCTGTCTTACCATTTTTTATAACTTTTGAGTTTACTAAACAGTCACTGAGAGTAAATTTCATCTTAGCAGGTGTTTATCAGAAAACACTGTAACCACATTTATACAATCTCTTCCATCAATGTTTTCCTCTGTCTTGCAGAGTAATACATCAGAGAACAGTGACTTAGATCATCTAGTTGATCATTTTACAACTTCTTTGCAAACTTCACTCGATAAAGCTGCTCCAAAAGAAAGTAACCAATCAGAGCAGATTAGCTCCTTGGTTCAGTTCTGAGTTACCTACAGTACTTTAAAACAAACATCTAGAAACTTAGAAAGAAAATGGTGCTCCACTAATGTTGAGGAATCTATCATGCAGAGATAGCCTGCTAATGTACAAATTAACACTCTGTAAAGCTAGAACTTTATATTATTCATCTTTAATTGATGAGAATAAAAATAACCCCAGGTTTCTTTTCAGCCCGAAGACCCCTTATGATGAGTAAAATAAATGGACAAAATGTTCCCTCGCCCGGACGCGGGTCACCGGGGCCCCACTCTGGAGCCAGGCCCGGAGGTGGGGCACGTTGGCGAGCGCCTGGTGGCCGGGCTTTTACCCATGGAGCTCGGCCGGGCACAGCCCGAAGAGGAGACGTGGGTCCCCCTTCCCATGGGCTCACCACCTGTGGGAGGGGCCAAAGGGGTCGGGTGCATTGTGGAATGGGTGGTGGCCGAGGGCGGGGACCCTGGCGGTCTGATCCTCGGCTACAGAAGCTGGCCATTGGGACATGGAATGTCACCTCTCTGGTGGGGAAGGAGCCTGAGCTAGTGTGTGAGGTTGAGAGGTTCCGGCTAGAAATAGTCGGACTCACCTCAACGCATGGCTCTGGCTCTGGAACCAGTTTCCTTGAGAGGGGTTGGACACTCTTCCACTCTGGAGTTGCCCCTGGTGAGAGGCGCCGAGCAGGAGTGGGCATACTTGTTGCCCCCCATCTTGGTGCCTGTACGTTGGGGTTCACCCCGGTGAACGAGAGGGTAGCCTCCCTTCGCCTACGTGTGGGGGGACGGGCTCTGACTGTTGTTTGTGCCTATGCGCCAAACGGCAGCGCAGATTACCCACCCTTTTTGGAGTCCTTGGAGGGGGTATTGGAGAGTGCGCCTCCTGGGGACTCCCTTGTTCTGCTGGGGGACTTCAACGCTCACGTGGGCAATGACAGTGAGACCTGGAGGGGTGTGGTTGGGAGGAACGGCCCCCCTGATCTGAACCCGAGTGGTGTTTTGTTGTTGGACTTCTGTGCTCGTCATGGATTGTCCATAACGAACACCATGTTCAGGCATAAGGGTGTACATATGTGCTCTTGGCACCAGGACACCCTAGGTCGCAGTTCGATGATCGACTTTGTTGTCGTCTCATCTGATCTGCGGCCGCATGTCCTGGACACTCGGGTGAAGAGAGGGGCGGAGCTGTCCACTGACCACTACCTGGTGGTGAGTTGGCTCCGATGGTGGGGGAGGATGCCGGTCAGACCTGGCAGACCCAAACGTATTGTGAGGGTCTGCTGGGAACGTCTGGCAGAGTCTCCCGTAAGACGGAGCTTTAACTCCCACCTCCGGGAGAGCTTTGAACACGTTCCGAGGGAGGCGGGGGACATTGAGCCCGAGTGGGCCATGTTTCGCGCCTCTATTGTCGAGGCAGCTTATCGGAGTTGTGGCCGCAAGGTTGTTGGTGCCTGTCGTGGTGGCAACCCTCGAACCCGGTGGTGGACACCGGCGGTGAGGGATGCTGTCAAGCTGAAGAAGGAGTCCTATTGGGCCTTTTTGGCCTGTGGGACCCCGGAAGCAGCAGATAGGTACCGGCAGTCCAAGCGGCATGCGGCTCGGGTGGTTGCTGAGGCAAAAACTCGGGCGTGGGAGGAGTTCGGAGAGGCCATGGAGAATGACTTCCGTACGGCTTCGAGGCGATTCTGGTCCACCATCCGGCGTCTCAGGGGGGGAAAGCGGTACGCGACCAACACCATTTATGGTGGGGATGGCGTGCTGTTGACCTCAACTCGGGATGTTGTGAGTCGGTGGGCGGAGTACTTCGAAGACCTCCTCAATCCTACTGGCACGTCTTCCACTGAGGAAGCGGAGCCTGGGGACTTTGGGTCGGGCTCTCCAATCTCTGGAGCTGAGGTCACAGAGGTGGTTAAAAAGCTCCGCGGTGACAGGGCTCCGGGGGTGGATGAGATTCGCCTTGAGTTCCTTAGGGCTCTGGATGTTGTGGGGTTGTGTTGGCTTACGCGACTCTGTGTAACGGTGTTTAGATTGTAGAATTCCACTTGTTTCATATGTATCAGTGCAATGGGAAATAGCGCCCCTCCTCTCTGTGTGGCTGGTTATATGCTGCTGGCTCCGGTACTCAGTGCCAGTCTGTGAAAGCTGCACAAGAGGTGAGTTGCATTCTTCAGCACACAGCATAGAAAAGGGTTAGCAACAGCTAAAACATAATTCTTATCAACTCAGATGAATTGTGTGCAATGAATATTTATTAGATATGTGCCTGGCACCAATTCTTGTACTTTTAAGTTTGTTAATATTAGACAACACTTCATGTGCTGAGTAAAAGAATAAGCTAACACAATGCTCTGTTGTAGTGTGCTGAATGAAGCTGAACTGCACTGATTCAAACCCTGATGTGTTCTCATTCAGGTACTTCATTTATTATTGTATTTTCATTGTATGTTCTGTAAAATATGATTTGTTTACTGTAATGGGCCAGTCTGTGAAAGCTGCACAAGAGTGTGCTGAATGAAGCTGAACTGCACTGATTCAAACCCTGGTGTGTTCTCATTCAGGAAATAAATTGACTGATCACGCAGAAGCCCCTTGTCTTCCTTAAAAACGACACAACACAGAGTCGAGGGGTTACTTGAGCTGGCTTGGTACAGTGGAGTGAAGCAGAACCCGGTTACATTGATGCCGTGACCCGAGCTTCTACAATCCTGTATCTGCAACGGTGCCGTCTACTTCCTGGAGTCAGCACATGGACTGGGGGAAACCCCACGGACTTTCCCTTCTTCCCACTGGTTGCTGTTTTCTACTGGAACACTGAGGTGGGATTCTGTATCTGGTTTTAAATATTTAAAAAAAAGGAAAAAGAAGACCTGAGCAGATCTGAAACATGACAGACTTTTCTGGTTTTGGGAGAGGGAGGGGGACAGTTAGTTTTACCCCACTGCAGTCATTTGGCAGGGGTAGAGCAGGTTTGCTGACAGCCCCAGTCTCATCCACACCTAGTCCTGTCTTTTCTGAGTTAATTAAACAAACTGCTGATGGTGACTGTGGTGATTCTCATCATTCTAAATCAGACACCAAACCTACTACAGAGAGCATGTATGCAGAGATAGCAACACAAATTGGGGTTTCTATTGGAGAAAGCATTGCATCTTGTATTGAGTCTCGTTTGGGCTGTGGACTGGGTAACAGTGTCCTTGGGTCTGTCAGTAATGTGCTCTCAGAACCTTCACTTTTGAATGTGATTGTGAAAAATGATGTCAAAGAACCTGTGTGTTTTAGAGGGGATGGTTGTGACACATGCAGTGTTCAGGAATGGGAGGAAATGATCATGACATATTTGAAGAAAAGAGGGGTACAGGTAGCTGAACAATCTGATGAAGTGCTTAGTAAACTGGCAGGGAGGGCAAGAGAGATAGTCAGGGTGGGCATACGTAGTAAGCCATCCTTGTGTCTTCAGGTAGGCCCAGAGCCTATTTTTGAGATCCTAAAACAGCACTTTAGTGACACTGCCTGTTCAAGCATGCCTCTGGCTGATTTTTATGCAACATTACCTACCTTTGGTGAGAAACCTTTTGACTACTGGCTCCGGCTAAACAGAGCCATGGAGCTGACAGAGGACTGTCTCAAACGACAGAATAAGTCCTTCGCATACCTCACAAACGAATTGACTGCAATGTTCATTCGTCACTGCCCAGACTCAGAATTGTCTCTAATTTTCAAATGCAAGCCGTTGCAGCAATGGACACCTGCTGATGTACATGAAAAGTTGCTGGAGCATAGCAAAGATCAGAAGTGTGGCCCTCAGCTGAGTGCATCCAGTGCTTTAAGTTTTCAGCGACAGGAGGTGAGTCCTCATGTACCACAGGTGACATGCAGCAAGAAAGGTACCACACCATCGCCGACCTCTACCTCAGTACCATCTACTGGACTTAATGCACCAGCGCCTGCTGATCGTCTTGAGCATGTGATAGCCCTGTTGGAGAAAGTTCTGGAGGGTCAGCCTCGACAAGCAAAACCACCTGCTGAAGATGATGTCCGAGCTCATCGAAACCAAACACAAAAAATCATGCCCTGTGTAATTTGTGGTGACACTGGACACTCTACCTATTACCACTGTAGAGCCAATCAGCTGTGCTTCATTTGCTATGCTGCTGATCACACTCGAGCTCGGTGCCCCAGGGCCGTATCTAACAAAGCAAGGCGGCCTGAATCAGCTGCCCAGCAGCTGGGAAACTAGCTGGCCTACATGTGGAAGGGGCAAGTGTTAGGCCTGAAATTGTACCCCAAGAGACTGATTTTGATGATTTGGAGTCTGTGTACCAAGCTGTCTGTAAAGAACGACAGCTTGGCCATCCACCAGTACTTCAGAACACCCAAAGACTAAAACAACATCATGAACTGTTCTATGAAAATGTGACCCTTGGTGGCAAAATGTCTGTTAAAGCAATGCTCGATAGCGGCTCGATGGCCTGCACCCTCAGTGCCGATCTGTTGCCACACCTTTTAGATCATGCAATGTTGTAGACCCCAACCTTGCAACACACTGATGTTGTACTTATTGGTTGTGGTGGTTCAAGGACAATTCCATCCGGTGTGTGTGACATTACTGTGGAAATGTATGGCTGTAGAGTTGTCGTGCCTATGCTGGTGGTCGCAGGACAAAGTGAGGACCTCATCATAGGCAGCAATCTTTTGAGGCATTTCGTCAATCGTCTGAAGACAAAGGATGATTTGGGGGTGGAAGGCGGCAAGATCTTAAATGCAGAAGACCTGTCTGAGCATAATGTGCTAAGTTTGATGTCAGAGGTGGTGGTTCCAGAGAGTGTCATGGAACTATCAAGCAAAAGAGAGCCATAACCTTGGAACCAGTGACTGAACACCTGGTCTGGGGCAGGCTGCAGCTAAGAGATAATGAGGGAGTGGACAGTGATGTAATGATAGAACCCACAACAGCAAGGTCAAAGCCAAGGTCAGTTATGGTTGGGAGAACTGTGGCGCCTCTTAAAAAAGATGGGTGGCTTCCTGTAAAAGTGTTAAACCCCTTTGACAAGCCAATGACTTTGAAACGAAACATGAAGCTGGCCGACGTGTTTATCTGTGCAGCAGTGGAGAGCTTCAACCCCACTAATTCCAGCCTGCAACAGAATATACAACTGCCAATCACTGACTCAGCACAGGGCAACTATGAGCAGAGTCTAGTCACTGAGGTTTCTACCTTGCCTGATCATCCATCTTCAGAGCGAGCAACAGGTGACAGTAGCTCTTTACATGCAGTGCTGCAAAATTTGGGGCTGTCTGACATTGATATTGACTCATGTGAAGTATCACAAGCTAGCACAGAGAAACTAGTTGACCTCATTGTCCGGTTTGAGTCCATTTTCTCAAGAGACAAACTAGATTGCGGCAAAGCTACAGGCTATGTCCATCGGATTCGAGTAGTAGATGACAAGCCGTTCCGGTTGCCATGCCGACGTGTGCCACCAACTCATTATGACAAATTAAGACAAGCTCTGAATGAGATGGAGGAACGGGAAATAATTCAGAAGTCTTCCAGTGATTTTGCATCACCTCTGGTCTTAGTTTGGAAGAAGTCTGGCGATTTAAGAATATGTAATGACTTTCGTTGGCTTAACGCTAGAACTGTCAAAGATGCCCATCCTCTTCCACATCCAGCCGATGCATTGGCTGCTTTAGGAGGAAATGGATTTTTCTCCACAATGGACCTGACTTCAGGCTACTATAATGTGGAGGTGCATGACCAGGACCGCAAATATACAGCATTCACATCACCGTTCGGGTTATACGAATACAATTGTAGTGGGCATGACCATGCCCGTTCTGATACTTGAACTGTCCCAGTGACACCTTTTCACTGATACTCTCAGAAAAAGGACATTAACACTATTTTATTACATTATTTTGAATCAAAACACAATAAGTCATAAGAGACTCTCTTATTCCTCTATTTTTGTGTTAATGAATAACCTTGTGTTACTTGTATAAGCATTATTGAATTCAATGTTTGTTAAGTCAAAGACTGTTTAATTCAAACTGTTTAATTCAAGTTGGAAATCCAATGTTATTTCAAAATAATGATCACTTCTTCATATGATGAATCAAACGGTGAAAGTGAATTAATATGTCAGACTGAACTCGATCAGTTTTGTTAGAAGTTAGAACACAGTTTTAATCAGTTGTTTTATGAAGCTGGCTCCAGTCAATCTGTTTCTCTCTCTTCATTCTAAACAACTTCTTCTCTGTTCTAAAAACTGATATCCGAGTGACCTTCATCCCACTGGTTCGTTTGGACCAATGGGGAAACAACAAGTCACTGATCACAGATCCTTCCTTAAAGTTCTAAGCTGTTGCTGGAACTGACGGAGTTTGCTGAGGTCCTCAACCCATGATGAGGTTCCCCAAAGAACTGATGATCGTCTGGTCAACACGCTAATGACCACGTCATTCAGTTAAAGGCTTATAACATGCCAAGTTATAAGTCATCTTCAACAGCTGAAAAAGCTCTTTTATTGACATTCCTTTAAGGAACGTCTTATCTTGAAAACAACACCAGGAGCTGCCGTTACTTTCGGTTCGAGTCAAGGCGCACGTCTGGAGACGCTGAGAATGGTAAACGAACTGACCAAACTGGACCGAGGGAGACTGACCATCTTCACGAGGTAAAAGTCGTCAAATGCTTTGCCAAGGGTACCAACGTGTAGCCGAGTTCAGCCGGAGAGCTGCCATGCTTCTGGTTAAACACATCAAGATAACTCCCTGACTCTTAACTTCTTTTCCTCCATTTACTTCCTCCTAAACCTTTATCTTCCTAAGCCAGAAACTAAGTTAATGTACCTACAGAAATGAGTAAAATATCATCCTTCACTTGTTCTGTTGTTCCTATATTTCATCTGTGCTGAAGTTAATTATAGGAAAAATAATCAACCAATCATGTACAAATGTGTGATGTAATTTACAATTATGTTAAATAAATGGTCCAGTCCTGCTGTGCCAACATAAGTTTAACGTTTCCTGTGAATTACATCTGGTCAAGGTATAGAATTATTGGTATTAAGCTGAAAAAGAGAGAACTCGTTTAATTAATGATGTATTTTTGTGTCAGTCTAAACCCTGCCAATTTATACATCTAAAATATAGGTAAGTCATTAAACTGACCCCGTCCTATATTACTACATTGGTGGCCCGTGAACAGGTCTCTGAAAAGTTTGATATTTAATATTTCTGTACTTTGAATGTTGGCATAATTTTGTCCAAGTTTTTAGACTCTGAAAACGATAGTTTTTTGGCTGGGAAAGTGTGTCAAGCTGCAGGAAACTGCTGGTTAATGTCACTTGTAGCTGAGGAATTGTCTTTACTCAACTTTTAAACGTGTGTTGAAGTTTTTGGGTTAAAATTTGATGTTGCTGTGTGGTTCTGGTTCTGAGTCATTTGGACTCTTTGCTGGCGTGTCACAGATAAAAGCGCATCTACGTTTGACCGCCGTGTCAAAACTGTGCCTATAAGAGCTTCATGGTTCATCTGAAAATTGCTGTCGAGTGGTATCGTTACATTTTAAGCAGGAATAATAGCATCTTGTGTCTGAAGCTGTCGGATCTGGTTCTGGTCCCGGTCCATTTAGCTCTGACGGGTTGCTTTACGGTAAAAAGTCCGTGTTGGCGAAATTTATCTTGCTATTTTTACTGGGCGCAGCTTGGTAAAACTGTTCTGATGTGAAACGATTCGTTCACAGAATTTTTGTGGTGAATTTTAGCGTTTTATGAGTTGAAAAAGAGTCTAGGTTTGATAAGCTATATGCTGACGCTACGTTCATAACATCTGTTGTCATGCTGTGGTTGGTTCAAGGTGATCACGTGATACGCAGTTGATCGTCAATTTTCAGTTTTGTTCACACAATTCTGACAGATTGTCTGGCTTCTTTCGTTTTTAGGCATAAAATATCGTCAGAAACTGTTTAACCGCGGTGTTTTGAGATATTTAAAGGGGTTTTAGAGCGTTTAGACGTCGGTAGAACTCAAACGTCCGACTGCACGCACGTCCCTAAATGCAACACGAACGACACGTCAACGGAAGTGACGTGACCCAGATAGAGAAAAAAAGGAAAAAGATCGTTTCTTTTTATATCTAAAAGTTCACAGAACTTGTTCTAAACATTTTAAACAAATCCATTCGTTTCTTAAATGAACGTTTGTTTAGGCGATTGTCACATCCAGGCTATAACTCATCCCAAAAGTTGACGTTTATCCGATTTAGTTTAAAGCTACGGCTAAATGCTAAAAGGTAGTCAACGCGGCCTTAGAGCCAACAGCGCCTCTATAGCGGCCAGAATGAGTAATTACAGTCACATTGAAGTAATTTAAGCTTTAAAAACCTGCAATCTGCTGGTTTAAAAGTATGAGAACAAGAAACATTTACACAGAATAGATGCCAAACCCTCTGCATTTATTTTAAAACAACATCTTTTAAAGTTATTCTGTGCACTCCAGTTTATTTTAAATAAAAAAATATTTAAAATAACAAACAAGAAATCCTATTTTCACTCCTGATAACTGTCAAAATACTGCAAAACAGTTTAGCCAAACTGCAATACATCTTTTTAAGGCATGATGGAGCAGCTTCCTGGGAACATTTTAGTGTGAATATTGCAGTTATTTCAAATCTTTTAAAAAGTTTTTGAGTAAGTAAAACGAAAATCATGCTTGTGTTAGTTAGTAACTGTTGTTAAAAAATAAGTTATATTTAAAGTTAACACTGCTTGCATTTAACTTTTACAGGTTCATTAAGGGTAAGTCCTGAAAGAAGGTACCTATGAATAGAAATACTTATTACACGGTGAAACACTTATACCACACAGCTGGTTAGTTTGATTGACTCAATGCCACATTTAAAAGTGAAGATTTATTTGCACACATTAAAATACGAACTGTCTTATTGATTTCACAAAAATCAAAACAAAGATGGAAGTTCAAGAAGGTGCGCGTCCAAGGCTCATACAGTATGTGCCTCTAGTAGACTCATACATCACAGGGTACCAAGAGGGACCCCGAAGCCGAGGACCTGCTCCCCCTGCACCTCGCACAGAGAGAAAATCTCTCTCATTGTGTGGTGACTACTTAGCTGCCCGAAATGTCTTGCAGAGAAAAGATGAACATCCTTTGCGTTTCTTTGACAGAATTTTCAAGGCGTATTCAGGCGACATAATGGAACCAGGCCTGGAAGAGCAGACACTTTTCAAATCTGTTTTCAGAAATAATCTTTAAAAACCTGCTTTTTGCTGTCGAGTGGTATCGTTACATTTTAAGCAGGAATAATAGCATCTTGTGTCTGAAGCTGTCGGATCTGGTTCTGGTCCCGGTCCATTTAGCTCTGACGGGTTGCTTTACGGTAAAAAGTCCGTGTTGGCGAAATTTATCTTGCTATTTTTACTGGGCGCAGCTTGGTAAAACTGTTCTGACCCTAACCCTAACCCTAACCCTAACCCTAACCCTAACCCTTACCCTATTGATAACTCAATATCTAATGTTATAAAGTTAATAAACTCATTTTCAAAAGTTTCTGATTATTCTATAAACTGGACAAAATCTACAGTTCTTCCAATAAATTGCATGTTTAATAATTCTCTTAATGAAAGACTACAATCAGGTAACATTAAATATTTAGGTGTTAATATCTCTCCTAAATTGGAGGATTTAATAAAATTAAATCATATCCCACTCTTAAAGAAAATTGAAGACGATCTTACTAGATGGAGATCTCTACCCATATCACTTATGGGAAGAGTTGCCTCAGTAAAAATGATGGTGCTGCCGAGAATAAATTATTTATTCTCAATGATTCCAAATAAACCTTCAACTGAATGGTTTAAGTCCCTGGACTCTTCTATTTCTAAATTCCTTTGGAAAAATAAAACTCCACGTATTAGTTTAAAAACATTACAGAAATCTAAAGATACCGGAGGATTAGAACTTCCAAACTTTTATTACTACTATTTAGCCAACAGGTTACAATATATATCAAAGTGGTTAAAACCGAAAGCACTAGATGAAACTTGGATAGATATAGAACAAACTTTATGTAATAATATTAGGATTTCAGATCTACCTTTTATCAGTACAGATTTAAAAAGACATGTCTGCTTTAAGAGCATCAATATTAGCTCATCTCTGACAGCATGGTGGGAGTATCTGAAAATGACAAAGTCTTCACTATTCCCATGTAGACATACACCTCTCTGGAACAATCCTGACATTCAACAAGAAAATAATATGTTAAATTTCACAGGTTGGAGAATGAAAGGTATTGAATGTCTGGAACACATATTTGAGGGTATAGACTTTATTCCATTTAATAAATTAATAATACAATATGACATTGATAATAAATATTTCCTACAATACCAACAAATTAAGTCAATTGTAAAAAATAAATTTAAGCTTAATAAAACATTGTTGGAAACACCAACATGTGTGTTAGAGTTTATTAATTTTCAACCACCCAAATTATTATCTAAAATATATAAAAAATTGTTTAGAATCGATGACTCGATAGCACTACCTGTTGAAAAATGGGAGTCAGATTTATCAATCAACTTTGAACAAAAAATTTGGTCTCAAGTATGTTCAAATACTTTTAAATTGACTAGAATCTCCAATTTACAATTAATACAATATAAGGTTCTCTATAGAGTACATTATACGGGTCAGCGAATGTTTAAGATGGGCTTTACACCATCTAACAAGTGCTCACAATGCATAAGTAACACACCTGATGATTATATTCACGCGCTCTGGTTCTGTCCACCCGTTCAGAGGTTCTGGGTACAGGTATGTGAAGACTTGTCTAAATGTTTGAAATTTAATATCCCACTCTCTCCATCTGTTTGCTTATTGGGTATCTTTGAAGATGTTATACTAGAAAAAAATACATCCTATATGCTTTTCACTGCCTTATGCATCGCAAAGAAAACCATACTCGTAAATTGGAAAAATAAAAAAAATCTTAGCATTAATCAGTATAAAAATCTCCTGTTAGATCATATTAGTCTTGAAACAGCATCTGCCGACACATTGGATCAATCTATTTGGCATTCTTTGATCGGCTCCGTTACGTAGTGAGGGTGGGGGGTCTGGGATGTGGCCTTGTGGGGCATTGGGACTGGAGGGGGGGAGGTTGGGGTTTGGGGCGCCGGGGGGTTGGGGCTGCTTGGGCGGGGAGGACCTTGTCTTCGACCTGGGGAGGACCGGGGGGGTTCTGGGGGATATCTGCTAGGGACGGCATGCGGGCCCTCGGGTGGTCGGTGGCGGCGGTCATGGGTCGCCGGTCGGTGACCCGGCTGTGCTGGGGTGGTTTCGGGGCGGGTGCCGGAGGCTTGGGACTCTGGGGGCGTGTCGTCCCCGGGCTTGGGCCTGGTGGGGGTCGGGGGTCTTGGGCTCTGGCGGGCGGGTCGCCGGGCTATGGGCTGGCTGGCGCTCTGGTGCCCGGCTCTGGCCGGGGGCTCTCGGCTCGCTGGTGGGTTGGGGGTTCATATGCTGGGGGGTGGGTGTCTGGGGGCGTGACTGGTGGCCAATGGGAGGGGGCGGGCAAACCCAGCCTGGGTGTCTAATGTGTTATGTGTTCTGAAAGTTGTAAATATGAAGGGTGGGTATAGTATTTCTTCTGGGGTGGGGATTAAGTGGATGCCCTTGATGATGGTCTTGGACATGCTTGGCCGGTGTGCGGGCCCTGGTTGGGGCCTGTTCTTGGTGCTTCCTGGCTCTGTCGGCGGTTGGGCGGGCGCTCTTGGCCGTGTCGTCCATGTGGGATTTTGTGTCTTCTTGGACGGCGGGCTGACTGCGGTTCGCAGGGGTCACGGCGGCCCTGGTGGGTGTGGGCTGTTGGTTCTGCTGTTGGCGGCCCTCGGGGCCGTGTCCTCTCTGGTCTTGGCTCAATGGCCTGGCGGTCGGAGAGGTGTTTCTTTTTCCTCGCTCCTTGTGTGGACCTTGGCGAGCTGGGGGGGTACGCAGGGTCAGCGGGGGAGCTGACTCGCTGTGGGAGCACTGTTCCTGCAGATATTTTTCTCCCCATCCCTCAACACGCACCTCCGCCCTCTTCATCTTAAATTAATACATGTAGGGAATTTGAGTCTCGGGTGTGCTGCGATGGTTCTACATCTCTGTTGTTCAGAACACCTGGGACTCAATTTTATTTACACTTTAGACATTCATTCATAAACTTCTTCATAAAAGTCACATATAGGGAATGGATTGAGTACTATGGCTATGGGTGGCGGGATGACACCAATCTCACCCCCATGCCTATGCTCACTCAACATTATGCATTTAGACAATTAGGGCTTGGGTTAGAGTTGGAGTGGAGGGGAAACTGGTATAATGCCAGCCTTTGCTCCTTCTCTTTCCTTTTTAAGTACACTTTAGAACAACACTCACCAACAGTACATTTGGGGACGGGGGTGTGTGTGTCGGGGTCTTGATTTGTTAATTTCAATTTTATTTATTTATGTATTTATTTATATATATATATTATTTATTTATTTTTCTCTTACCCCCCTGGTTGCCTGGCGGACATTCTGGGGGTGGGCCGTCAGGGGTTGTGCTGGGGTGTGGGGGGGTTCGGGGCCTGCGGGGTTGACGCGGGCGGGACTGGCAGTGCGCTCCCCCTGGGGCTGCTTGGGCTCGAGTGTCCTGTCCTGTCCTGTCGGCGGGGCGTGGGGTGGGCCGGATCTTGGATGTCTGCTACTCTCCACCCCAGAATGAATGGGCCTACCTCCTGGGTTTGGATGTGGGCTGCCCCATGTAGGGAGCAGGTACATGTCTTGGACCTGGGGGGTATAGAGTGTGCATCGGGATTATGAATGGAGCGTGTCGTTACTGTTTGTCTTTCTATGTCTGAGGGTGAGGATGAGGGTGGGTCTGAATGAGTGTATCTGTGTATGAATGTTTAAGTGTCAGGCTGGGACTTGGACTGCCCCCTCTCTGATACTTCTGAGGCTACCTAGTGTCGCACTCCTGCCACGTGGCCCCCTGGTGGGTGTTCCTCTGCCCGCGGGCGTGCTTGGGACCCTCACTATCTGGGGCTGGGCGCTTGGGCGTATGTCGGCTCGGCCTGGTGGCTGCCTGGTGGGGCTCGGGTCCTCTGGTCCTGTCGGGTCTGGACCTGAGGGGTGGGCGTCCCCGGTGCCCGAGCATCGGCGACCGGCCCTGGGGCTACATCGGTGCAGCGGGCTCCGGCGGGGGCCTGTGTATTTGTCGCTGTTGACCCCGGGGGGTCATTGTGTGTGGTCCCTGGTGGGGTTCGTCCGGTTCTTCCCCTTGGTCGGATCTGGGGAGTTGACGAGTGGCTCGTCCTGTTCGGGTGGTCCTGGGGACTCTGGGCTCGGGGTCCTTCCTGGGGTCTTGGGCTCTGATCGCCCTTTCGTCTGTCTCGGGCTTTGGAGGGACAGATCTCTGATGCTTCACATTCGCTACTAAATGTTCTATTGGAGGAACCTTATTCACTTATGCATGCTCACAACCACACACAAATGGATGTAGGGATGTATATGTAGATATATGTAGATGGGTATATAAATGAATATAAATATATATGTATGTATACTGTATATATACTTGTAGGTATGGGTATGTTTATATATAGAAATCTAATGCAAGGTCATGAATATTATCAGTCTTTATGCTTGTATGTTTTGTTGCTGTGCTCTGTCATGTGCTTTGCAGGATTGTGGACGGAGGTTTGGTGTGTTTGCCTTGTGCTCTTTTTGTGGATAATTGTTGTTTTGTTGTCTCACTTTCTCTTTTCTTTCTTTCTCTCTATAAAAAAAAAAAAATACATATTGGAGTGAGAGGATGGCTATAAGGTGTGAAGGGAGGCCATCTATAAATGGAAAAAAAAAAAAAAAAAAAAAGAAATAATCTAATCTCCGATATTAGATTCAAGTTGCCATTGTATACCTGGTGTCAATTAGAAGTAACATCTTTGGATGAAATCAAACAGGGTGCTGTAACGGTCTTTGAGGCTCACATGCAAAGCAAAACACCCTCTGAGGTGTGCCCAGGTCAAAAGGTCGTATCCCAGTCGCTAAAAATAGAAGAGGTTCTCTCTCCTATAGAAAGCGAGAATAAACACTGTCGTATCAATGGCCCTCTGACCTCAGAAGTGATGGAAAACATACGTCGGTTGATAGAAAGGTTGGATAATGCAAGCAAGGATATACAAGATTTTCAAACTGACAAACAACGAAATGTTGGTGCCAGCTGGAACGGTGACTTACAGTGGTTTAAAGGGAGCCCCGCTCCTAAAGCACCTCAGATTGAAGAATCTGAGACAAGCGATGAACCACAAAAGGTAGGTGTTCACTCTTTAAGAGACCCAAAATGGTTCAGAACGAACCAGGTGGGTGAAAACCAAGGTCTACCGGTGGGTGAACTTCAAAAGGAATTGAAGTATGAGGACCTAAACTCATGTAACAATGCGTGGTCCCAACAGAAGCCCCCGAGCCTCGGAACTGCACCTCCTGCGCCTCGAACAGAAAAGTTCGAGACGTGCAAAGTGTCACGAATGTCCCAGAAAAATGGCCCAACACCTCTATGCTCGGAAGAGACAGAGGAAGTAAGTAGTTTGTTAGTAGATTTGAATGTTACAGTGCTTGACCAACCTGATACAATGAGTGGCGTTATCATTGATAATGACACTATCAACACTGACCTACCTGGAGCGATGTGTAGCACTATCTTTCACAAAAACTCAGAGCTCACAGTTAACAACAATGACATCGACACAGATGTCACAGATGTTGACAATAAAGATGCTGACAGCGAACAAAATGCTGACAGTCAACAAGATCCTGAAGGTCATGACACGGTCTGTCTAACAG
>JBBPBX010029680.1:9426-35722 GCA_038048925.1 Garcialebias charrua
TATATATATATATATATATATATATTTTATCATTTAAATATGTTCGTTTTTGCAAACAAAATGATAAATCACTTTAATTTTGCTTTAAAAGTGATTTTGAACTTCAAGCCGTGTTTAATCATGGGAAATCCGATTACACGCGAACGCACCATCTGTGACGTAGTGTGCAGAGTGTGAGGCAGAGCTCTGGGCTTGTCACAGTGTGCGGGTATGAGCAGCTCCACATGAAGGTAAGTCTGATACAGCATCAGACCTAAATTAGATCCTGTTGTTTCTTGTTCCATCACCCAAACTATTTTCTGCTTCCCAAAATGAAGACAAATAGCTCAAATCTTCACATAGATTGCTAAATTCGTCGGGTTTTAAATTGTCCGCTATTAAAGAGACCAGAGCCCTCTGCCTCTCACTCTGCACGTCACAGTTCGTGTGTAATTGGATTAAACACGTTTTGAAGTTCAAAATCACTTTTAAAGCAAAATTAAAGTGATTTATCATTTTGTTTGCAAAAACAAACATATTTAAATGATAAAAAAATATATATATATATTGAGCAATTTTATGAATAGTAGAAAAATCATGTCAGTGGACCTTTAAAAAGAGTTTATACTCTTGCACCAAACTGAAAATTTACACTTTACCGTACCCTTTAAAAAAAAATTTTTTTTTTTATCTACAAATACTTTGTACTTCACTTGATTGCAAACAGGTTTGGCCTTAAAAAAATTTTTTTTAAACTTATTTTGTCAGTGGAATGGATCAAAAATGTTTCCAAAGGGATCGGAGTGCTCTGGGTACAGAGATGACAGTTTGTGTGCTCTTACAGCAGTTGAGGTTGATTTGTTTGGCACGTAAAATATTTTTGAAGAGACAGCTGTGCGTCCGCCTAGATTACATAGATCAAAGAAGTCACATTTGTGTGTGCATGCAAATAAATCACATTCAGATTATTTGGTCGTTCTGCATTTTTGGAGAACACGGCAAAAGCATCTTCACCTCACAAAAACAGAAGAGAAATTTACACAAGACACAAGATGTTTGCTATTCTGTGTACAGAAGAGCACTGTAGGGACTTGTTGTCTGCGAGCATTTTAATATAAAGAAAATAAGCTTGTTAAACCAATTACACACACACACACACCTCTTCTTTTTGCTCCTGTCCAACTCGCTGCATTCTTTTCCTCAATGTTTTGACCTCTCTAATGAGAGCGTTGCACTCTTTTCCCAGACCTTTGCCTGTGCCTGAGTGGGACGTTGTTGTGTTGAGAGTCTAATGGGATTACTGAAGTCAACCAAAACAAATGAGCTGTTGAGTCGAGGTTCAACAACACGCCGCTCTGATCAACCATAAAGCTTCGCGTTCAAATCTGCGTCTGTCTTTTTAAAAGGATAAACAGACCACAATGACTGAAATCTGTGTTTAACTTTGTATTTTCCAGACAATAAGTGTTGATGGTCGTGGTCATTTGTGAAAGTTACATCAAGTGGAGTTGAATGTATAGACATACCAGCAGAAGCTAAAACAACATTACAGTAGTAGCAGAAGCTTTTAAGGATGTTGGCATACATGTACATTGTAATGTTAGGCAGCTCCTCAGAACCGTGTTTGCTGTAACCAGCGGTGACTGCTCATAAAATCTCTCTGTGTAGGCATCGGCTTCACCGAGCACGATTTTGTTTGTGGAACTGGGCTGTTAACTAATTTATGGTGCGTTTGTATTGATCTGGGTGCCTGTGGACTCGTGTAGATACTTACCTATTAGGTTCTGATTCTTCTTATTGAATTTCCCCCCACTTATTCTACGAAACAGCTGCAAGCAGAGACGAGCTCATTAACTGTCAGGATAAAAAGCAGGTTGTTTCAACATTTTCAGAATCTAATGCCAAAGCATGCAGTAAATAGTTTACAAAGAAGATCTGTAGATCATCACAGGAGTGGTTGATGAGCAGACGTGTACTTGCAATGTGCAGAATTTTTAAATCTAGCTCGACAACAATGCCTTTACTGAGCTGCAGAGCTCATGTTGCAGAGCGTATGTGATTGTGTGTATCCAGAGCGTTCTACTCAAACCATTGGAGGAGTGAAACCCACAGCCAGGACACCACTACACAGACATGAAAGCTACCTTTGCTCCCCCCGGGACCACACTGAAGCACATTTGTTTGTAATCTACAGGGTACACTGTGGCCCTATTTGAGCCATTTGTCTCGTTATTCTTCAACACTCTAATACAGTACTCAAATACAGCCCCCTCAACACTTCCACTTTATTCTTTCTCTTGTTCTGCGTTTATACTTTGAAAAAGCTCTTGACCTCATTTCTTTTTGTATGACAGTGAAGTATTTGTTGGCTGGGTTAAGTACTGCCTGCAAGCTGAAGTGCAAGAGCCGACATGAAGCATGGGTCTCCCCCTTTAGCTGCTGCTCCCACCAGTATCACATGCGGCGCATGTGCAAACAGCTAATAAACAGAAAAATGTAGGTCACATAGATGGATTTGAATACACGAACAGGAACAAACAAAGGGCCACTGATATCTTGATTTTATGCAACAACTGCCACAGGCAAAAAAATATTAATTTTGCATGAGTTTCAATTTCTACCCCCCCACCCCAATTCATTTCAATAAGGCATTAAAACACTTGCTTTTATTATTTATGAAGCTGTTTTATGGAATTGTTTTTGACTCCATATGGCAAATGAATGGATGTTATTGCAAAATGTTTTATCCCCTTATATCCACAGAATATATATTCTTTTTTTTAAATATAGACTCAGCTTTTCACCGGCCTTTAATTGTAATGTATATTTTCAGTTGATTGACAGCATACAGTGTATTTCATGTTTCAAGGACTCCGATCTTTGTTCTGTACACAAACGGTTTCTTATTTACTTTAGGGGATTGCAACAACAGTTTCCACATGTTTTTTTGTCTTTTTTTTTATACATTTTTTTTCTTTCTGCCTTCTATGCAGCCTGGGTGGGGGCCCTGGCCATGGGCATGATCTTCCTCTGCTCCCCTGTGGTCAGCATGTTTACTGACCACTTCGGCTGTAGGAAGACGGCCGTCAGCGGGGCGGTGCTGGCTTTTATAGGACTGCTCAGTACATCATTTGCAAAGTAAGACACTTTGACTAAAGACATTGCAAAAACAGTGCTCCAGTAGAAATTAATTTCCTAAATTTAACGTTAAGTTAAAGTAATTTCAGCTTTATATAATGAAATTGTTTTTCTCTTGGCCATAAGTGGAAAAGAAACAGAAAGACAAAAGAGCAAAAGAAGCAAAGGAATTTGATGCAAAGACGAGTCTAAGACCCTTCATACTTACAGTTTGGATCTTTTGAAGTGAGGTTTAGTGAAAAGGTAATAAACAATATATTTTTGTAGATGGCTCTTTTAGCAAGCTCAGGTTGAAGAAATACTTTAATTCTGACTGAACAGAGGAGCTGAAGGCTAGTCCAAGTGGGGCCAAGACCAAAGTAAATTGCTGCCATCATAGAAATGATTGTAGTCATTCTCTAATAATGTAGACTTTTAAAATCTTTAATTTATTCAGTGAGGAAAGTATATTCAGTCACATTACAAGTGCTACGAACGTTAACGTTCTCCGTCATCTGAAAACAAGCAAAATGGCTGTAAATTACTAAACTAACTTTTTTGATATTTGTGAAATAGCTTAATTTCAGTCTAGTTACGTGAAACGGTTGAAATCAAGCTGGTAATTTTTGTAATAATTTTCCAAAAATACTGAACCAACTGGTTTCTATAGTCAATAAACAACTGTAGTCAATAGTCGATAAACAACTGTATATTTTCTGGTCTTACATTGTGAAATGTCCCCTTTTTTTTGCAGGTCTTTGATCCTTCGCTACTTCACATATGGGATAGTGTTTGGTTGTGGCTCCTCTTTTGCCTTCCAGCCCTCATTGGTAATCCTTGGGCACTACTTCCGGCAGCGCCTGGGCCTGGCCAACGGCGTGGTAACAGCCGGGGCCAGCCTCTTCACCATAGGCCTGCCGGTCTTTCTAGACAAAGTCCGCGAGCCTCTGGGTCTCAGCGGAACCTTCCAGATTCTCAGCCTCTTTATGCTGGTCCAGGCCCTGCTTGCTTTGACATTCAAACCATTGCTTCCCGCTGGTGGAGGCATGGGCCCACCAGGCATGGGGTCCGATCCTGCTGAATCCCAAACCCAGGCTACAGGGAGCACGAGTAAATGGAGCAAGGCCATGGCCAGGGTTAGGAAGTACTTCAACCTGCGTGTGTTTCACATTGTGACGTACCGGGTGTGGGCGTTCGGAGTAGCAACAGCCATGTTGGGATACTTTGTTCCCTATATCCACCTGGTAAGAACATCTGACTGTTTTTTTTTTTTTTTTGGTTTTGTTCTTCCTCAACAAGTTTAAGAAACCTCTTAGTATATAAAGTTTCAAGATGTATTGTTTTTATTCTATTCATTGTACAAAATCAGCTTAAAATTCTACAAAGTAACTGAAGTGTACAAATATAAATCAGAGATGAGGCATAGAATCAGTACTTTGGGTATTGTGTACAGATAGATTTGGTTTGCTTGTTTCAATTACAGTAGTCCCTCGCTTATCACAAGTGTTACATGCCAGGCACCCCCACGACAGGTGAAAATCCGCAAAGTAGGGACCTTATATTTATTTTAGTATTTATATATATATTAAGGCTTTATAAACCCTTCCCACACTCTTGCGATGTCCTTAACAATGTTCTAAACTTGCTAAATGCTCTAAAAGAGCACAGCGCAAGAGAGCAGACAGACTGATACTACAGTTACTGTGCCAATCCTGGGGTTGGACTGGCCATTGGGAGCACTGGTACATTTCCCGGTGGCCTGGCCCGCTCAGTGATCGCCGAGGGGCTGGACCAAAGGCTTAGTTGGGGCCACGCTTGATTATTTTAAATAAACAACCCATGCCGCTCACTCTGGTATCCTCACAAGTTGTGCACCTGCCAGTTGTATGTCTCTAATCTGCAGTGACAGACTTCCTCAGAAAGAGAAAGGAGGGGGTGGGGTCTGTCTTTCCCCATCGCTACTGCTCAGGGAGCTTCAGTGAGGCGGATACCTGAGTGAGCGGCATTGATTGTTTATTTAAAATAATCAAGCACGACCCGAAACAAGCATTTGATCCAGCCCCTCGGTGATCCCTGAGCGGGCCAGGCCACCAGGAAATGTCACGGTGCTCCCAATGGCTAGTTCGCCCCTCAGCACAATGCTCTGGTTGATCGCCTTCCATCAATCAGCCAATCGTGTCGTGTACAAACTTACGTTGAAAACCTGTGGAAGAGTGAGTCTGCAAAAGTTGAACTGCAAAGTATCGAGGGACTAGTGTACCGGTATACGACATGGTTTGCTCAAATAGGTGCTGTGCTTGTACTGTACTTTTCTAAGTGTTTTCCTATAGCACACATCTATGCTTTTGGATTTAAAAGTATTCATTTAAGGAAAAAATGTAAAACCTATAAAGATAAATATAGCTACTATTTTTGGAATAGTATACTGCTGGATTTGTTTTAAACCATGTTACTGTACATCTATAAATTCTTGACCCTTTTTTCTCCAGACACCACAGATTTGTTTTATTTTTCTCGTTCCCATGATGTAGCTTAGATTTCCAGTTGATGTTAGACTTCCAGTGCCATGTTTTTTTTTCCTCTCATTAATCGAACATGACATTATTTTTCATTAAAAATAATTATTTTCCTCTTCAATTGACCTTTAGTAATGTAATGATGAAAGAAGTCCAGTCATTCTGTCAAACAGATCCACAGATCCACTTTTTGTAATTGGTAGAAAATTCAAGTTTTGTGCAAAGTTAACTTGACATATGAGTGACACTGAAGTGAGATAGTTCAGAATAAGAATGAAGAGGACAGCTGGAACACAGAGTTGTGAAGTTGATTTCCCTCCATCCAGATGTCAGCTGTTCCAGCTCCGGCCTCCCTCTGGCCAGCCTGTTGTTTCAGGCCCAAGTCCAGATGTAAACACAGCCCCGGCCTTTGTATCGGCTCCACCACCTCAGGAAACTTCTCCTGTATGGCCTCTCCATATCCCCAAACATTCTTATCTTATAGCCACTGATGGATGTAGAGCTCTTCAAAGCAGAGCAAATATTTCACAAGAACTACCGTAGGTGGCTCAGGAAAGACTTCCAAGAACGGCCTTATGTTTTGGGTCTGGTTTGAGGGGGTAGTAGCTAAAGGGAACGGGAGAATCTGATCTATACGCATTGGGTCTTCCTGTCCTGCGGCTCCAAAGGTCTGTTGATGAAGACATGTTGATGTTGTTGTACGCCCTTGATTTAGGGTTCTGGGTGAACAGTTCCTCTTTTCGACTACATTGATTTTGCAGGTGTGGAGCAGAAATATGTTGAAAAGTAGTCGATCAAAACATCACATGGCAAAGTCACGTTGTCCACCTTTACAAAAATAAACAACTTTGAATTTTCCTTTGCTTTACTTTTTTGTTTAACTGTTGTTTTGCATTTCAGATGAACTTTGTGAAGGAGAAGTTCGGAGAACTTCAAAAGGAGTGGGTGCTGCTGGTTTGCATTGGAGCTTCATCTGGCGTTGGACGCCTTGCTTTTGGGAAAATTGGTGACCTCATTCCTGGTTTGCAGAAGATCTACATGCAGGTGAGGGAATGGCAAGTACTTTGCATGTGGCAGGTCAGATTTTATTCCCCAATGGCTTGCCTATTATTTTTTTAAATTTTTTTTATCATTCATGTCCTAGTTGTTCCTTAAGTCAGTGGTTCCGAACCCTGGTCCCTGAGGAACACCATCTTGCATGTTTTAGTTGTTCCCTGCTTTGACACACCTGATCTGAATGAATGGGTGATCAGCAGGCTTCTGCAGAACTTGATGAAGTAATTCAATCACTGAATCAGATGGTTTGGTGCAGGGAAACAACTAAAACATGCAGGAAAGTGTTCCTCAAGGACCAGGTTCGGGGTCCACTGCCCTAAGTTGTGCTCTGAACTCAAGGTCATGAAGCAGCAAGTGAGATGAAGATCTTCACAAATCCCAAAAGGTTTCTCATGGTATATTTTGACCATGATTGTTACAGAGAATAGATACTATATTCATAAATTATTAAAAACAGTGTAGTAATGGTTAAAGCTCTTTGTTGTCATCATGTTGATGATTTAATAGGATTATTATAAACGTTTAAGTGTTACAGTTTGAGACTGTTCTGCTCTGGTCTCAAGTAGAGGTTTGGGTTTCCTATAAGTGACTTTTTGACTGATCAGGATTTGTCTTCTTGATTCAAAATGCTGCTGCCAGAGTCTTAACTGGAGTTAGTGGGAGAGATCATATCTCTCCAGTTTTAGCTTCTCTCCACTGGCTCCCTGTCAAATCCAGAATTGAATTCAAAATCTTACTTCTACCCTACGAAGCTCTCAACAACCTAGCTCCATCTTACAGTATATTACAGATCTTATTGTTCCATATTTTCTTAACAGAGCACTTCGCTGTCAGACTGCAGGTTTACTTGTGGTTCCTAGAGTTTCCAAAAGCAGAATGGGATGAAGATCTTTCAGTTCTCAGGCTCCTCTCTTGTGGAACCAACTTCCAGTTTCTGTCCATGAGGCTGACACATTGTCCAGTTTAAGACTGGGCTGAAGACTTTCCTTTTTGATAAATCCTATAGTTAGGGTTGGCTTGTTATGCTGCCATAGGTTTAGACTACTAGAGGACAGATTGATCTAATTTCCTTACATTAATTGTTACAATTGAATAGTTTTCATTTGATACTACTGTATTTCTATTTTAAAGTGATTCTCGACCTGCCATTGTGTATCTATTCCTCCTTCCTGTTCCTCTCAAACCCAGCTGGTCGAAGCAGATGGCTGCTTGTGGTTCTGCTAAAGGTTTTTTCCTCACGAGGGAGTTTTTTCTTTCCACTGTTGCCTTCACGCTTGCTCAGGATGAGAGTCTGTGATGGAGTTAAATTCAAAGCTGTCTGCACCTCAGATAAATAATGTTATTAACTTACTTTTATGGGCAGCACGGTGGCACAACTGGTAGAGCTGCTGCCTCTCAGCGAGAAGGTTGCCGGTTCAAATCCCGGTCCGGGGCCTTTCTGGGTGGAGTTTGCATGTTCTCCCCGTGCATGCGTGGGTTTCCTCCGGGTACTCCGGTTTCCTCCCACAGACCAAAAAACATGCTTGTTAGGCTGATTGGTGACTCTAAATTGACCCTAGGTGTGAGTGTGAGAGTGGATGGTTGTTTGGTGTGAGTGAGACAGGTCCCTCTTGTAAATGAGTCCCCGTGACTCAACGAGGCTAGCCTGTATAAATAAAGGTTGAATGAATGTAAATTAATGTTTCTGTTCAGTGTCTTGAGATGACTTCTGTTGTGACTTGGCGCTATATAAATACAGTAAACTGAATTGAATCGAACTGAATAAATCTTTGTTGCTTTAAGTCAGCCTGAAAGCATGTTTTATTTCAAAACTATTTTTCTATTTTAAAATGAAACATCATAAGTGTATTGTGCATAAGAATATTCTTTCCTGACTGCCTTGCAGAGGAACTAAAGAGACCATATACAGCGTGTGGAATTGATTTGATGTTTCCAGATGTGCCCTGGAAAGAAATGGAGCGTTGCAGGATGGGACTTAATATGAGCAGATTTTATGTCTTCAGTGACTTGAAAATGTATTAGTAACAATAAATATAAAAAAACATTGATCCCTTGCACTTAAATAATATTTTTTGCAGAAGCAAAATGTACAATTCCAGGGATCTTCAACTAAATTTGCTCAAGGCCCAGAAAGTTTCTAAGCAGTGCCTGACTCAATTTGTTCTAAAAGGGAAAGTTTTGTAGACGTCTAAACATTGTGGTTGTTGTCAAATACAAATGTAAGATTTATCTGAGGCTATCAAAGACAAAAAAAAAAAAACAGTCTGGATTTGAACTTATGGCATCTCACGTTTTCTGCCTGCCGAGCCAACAGGCCACAAATTTTCAAAACACTAAACTGTCCGACCTCCTTCTGCTTTATTTGAGTGTCTGGGTCTGGCTCTGGCTCTGATCATGTACCGTACACTGAATGAGTGATCTGATAGGCTACGGCATGATCATATTTACCCTGCCCCTGTCTCTTCGTGTGACCACCTCTATTGATTCCTTTAAAACCCAGCTCAAGACACTTTTATTCAGACAAGCTTTTAGATAAATGTTTTTATTGAGTGTTTTTATCAATTGTTCTTGTTTTTATCAGCTGTTCTTATTGTTTTGATTAATCAGATTTTAATACAGTAATTCTTCTGTTTATTTTAATTTTTTATTTATATGTTGTACAGCACTTTGTGATTTTATCTGCGAAAAGTGCTATATAAATAAACTTTACTTACTTACTTACTTACTTTTCTAAAGACCGTGTAAAGGGAATTTCAATATTTTCTTCAATAAACATTATAAATGTCATAATTGTAATCTTGTAAATGAGTAAAAAGTCTCAAAATTGTAGCTCAATTAATTTTGGAGTTATAGAGCAAACTGTGTATAAAGATATTTCTGTTTCAGGATTTTTTAGGCGTGTTTTAAATGTGACCGGGTTTCGTCACGCGGTCTTCAGCCCCACCCCCTGCAGCTTCAGCCGTATAAATTAGACCACGGCGCGGAGCGTGTCCGAGCAGGGGAGTCTGCGTCGGACACAGGTGCGGCGCACGGTGGGAGCTCATCCTGGAGGTGGCATAGCTCCAGGATGAGGAGGCCGGGTTGGCACGGAGCGTGTCCGAGCAGGGGAGTCTGCGTCGGACACAGGTGCGGCGCACGGTGGGAGCTCATCCTGGAGGTGGCATAGCTCCAGGATGAGGAGGCCGGGTTGGCACGGAGCGTGTCCGAGCAGGGGAGTCTGCGTCGGACACAGGTGCGGCGCACGGTGGGAGCTCATCCTGGAGGTGGCATAGCTCCAGGATGAGGAGTCCGGGTTGGCGCGGAGCGTGTCCGAGCAGGGGAGTCTGCGTCGGACACAGGTGCGGCGCACGGTGGGAGCTCATCCTGGAGGTGGCAGAGCTCCAGGATGAGGAGGTCGGGTTGGCGCGGAGCGTGTCTGAGCAGTAACTACCGACTTTGGCTGCAGGCCTTCGCGAACATCTTCAGGGGGCAGGACACGGGGGCAGTACTGCGCTGAAACCACGCCCACGCGCTGACATGCCCCCAGCGTCTTAGACCAGGGGAAAATTATGTTTTTTCATTATTTTTGAGACTTAATTTGATAAGGTAAACAATGTTTTTAATCAGTCAGATTTATATGGGTGATTAATAACACATATTTATGCCGTGTGACAAACTAAAACCACACATTGAAATTTACTTTACTTTTCTACTTGTAGTAGAACTGCTTCATAGATCCATCCATCTATCCATCCATTTTCGTCCGCTTATCCGGGGTCGGGTCGCGGGGGTAGCAGCCTAAGTAGGGAGGCCCAGACTTCCCTCTCCCCAGCCACTTGAAGCAGCTCCTCTGGGGGAATCCCAAGGCGTTCCCAGGCCAGCCGAGAAACATAGTCCCTCCAGCGTGTCCTGGGTCTTCCTCTGGGTCTCCTCCCGGTGGGACATGCCCGGAACACCTCACCAGGGAGGCGTCCAGGAGGCATCCTAACCAGATGCCCGAGCCACCTCAACTGGCTCCTCTCGATGTGGAGAAGCAGCGGCTCTACTCCGAGTCCCTCCCGGATGACTGAGCTTCTCACCCTATCTCTAAGGGAGAGTCCAGACACCCTGCGGAGAAAACTCATTTCAGCCGCTTGTATCCGAGATCTCGTTCTTTCGGTCACAACCCAAAGCTCATGACCATAGATGAGGGTGGGAACGTAGATCGATCGGTAAATTGAGAGCTTTGCCTTTCGACTCAGCTCTCTCTTCACCACGACAGACCGGTACAGCGCCCGCTTCACTGCGGACGCTGCACCTATCCGCCTATCGATCTCACGCTCCAGTTTTCCCTCATTCGTGAACAAGACCCCGAGATACTTAAACTCCTCCACTTGGGGCAGGACCTCCTCCCCGACCCGGAGAGGGCATGCTACCCTTTTCCGGCTCAAGACCATGGCCTCGGATTTGGAGGAACTGATCCTCATCCCGGCCGCATCACACTCGGCTGCAAACCGCTCCAGCGAAAGCTGTAGATCACGATCTGATGAAGCCAATAGGACCACATCATCTGCAAAAAACAGAGAAGCGATTCTAAGGCCACCAAAACGGATCCTCTCAACACCTTGGCTGCGCCTAGAAATTCTGTCCATAAAAGTTATGAACAGAATCGGTGACAAAGGGCAACCTTGGCGGAGTCCAACTCTCACTGGAAACGAGCCTGACTTACTGCCGGCAATGCGGACCAAGCTCTGACACCGGTCGTACAGGGACCTAACAGCCCATATCAATGGGCCTGGTACCCCATACTCCCGGAGTACCCCCCACAGAACCCCCCGAGGGACGCGGTCGAATGCCTTCTCCAAGTCCACAAAGCACATGTAAACTGGTTGGGCAAACTCCCACGCACCCTCCAGGACCCTGCTGAGGGTGTAGAGCTGGTCCAGTGTTCCACGACCAGCACGAAAACCACACTGCTCCTCCTGAATCCGAGGTTCGACTATCCGACGGACCCTCCTCTCCAGAACCCCTGAATAGACCTTACCAGGGAGGCTTAAGAGTGTGATCCCCCTATAGTTGGAACACACCCTACGGTCCCCCTTTTTGAATAGGGGAACCACCACCCCAGTCTGCCAATCCAAGGGAACTGCCCCCGATGTCCACGCGATATTGCAGAGTCGCGTAAGCCAACACAACCCCACAACATCCAGAGCCCTAAGGAACTCAGGGCGAATCTCATCCACCCCCGGAGCCCTGCCACCGCGGAGCTTTTTAACCACCTCGGTGACCTCAGCACCAGAGATTGGAGAGCCCGACCCAAAGTCCCCAGGCTCCGCTTCCTCAGTGGAAGACGTGCCAGTAGGATTGAGGAGGTCTTCGAAGTATTCCGCCCACCGACTCACAACATCCCGAGTTGAGGTCAACAGCACGCCATCCCCACCATAAATGGTGTTGGTCGCGTACCGCTTTCCCCCCCTGAGACGCCGGATGGTGGACCAGAATCGCCTCGAAGCCGTACGGAAGTCATTCTCCATGGCCTCTCCGAACTCCTCCCACGCCCGAGTTTTTGCCTCAGCAACCACCCGAGCCGCATGCCGCTTGGACTGTCGGTACCTATCTGCTGCTTCCGGGGTCCCACAGGCCAAAAAGGCCCAATAGGACTCCTTCTTCAGCATGACAGCATCCCTCACCGCCGGTGTCCACCACCGGGTTCGAGGGTTGCCACCACGACAGGCACCAACAACCTTGCGGCCACAACTCTGATAAGCTGCCTCGACAATAGAGGCGCGGAACATGGCCCACTCGGACTCAATGTCCCCCGCCTCCCTCGGAACGTGTTCAAAGCTCTCCCGGAGGTGGGAGTTAAAGCTCCGTCTTACGGGAGACTCTGCCAGACGTTCCCAGCAGACCCTCACAATACGTTTGGGTCTGCCAGGTCTGACCGGCATCCTCCCCCACCATCGGAGCCAACTCACCAGGTAGTGGTCAGTGGACAGCTCCGCCCCTCTTTTCACCCGAGTGTCCAGGACATGCGCTTCATAGATCATTTAGTTATAATTCATAATTGTTTTATTGGTTTGAAGACTGGATTGACCACCACAGCTTTAATTTGAAATACTGATATTTTTCTTAGTGATGAGAGGATTTTATTTCAAACTAATCACGATCATTAAACATGATTTACATGTTAATCTCTTACAAACCTACTGTTCCAAGATGAAAATCAGCTTTACTGTAGCCAAAAGATTATGTGGCTTATTATTGCTGCTTATTGTCCACTTCTAGTTTCACTCACGTGAAACTGTGTGACTTGTTCAAACAGCCTGTTATTGTGATGAAAAACCATAAAATCTTGAATAACTTCAATGTTTCTTTGCGTTGTTATTATTATTATTATTATTATTATTATTATGGTACTAGTAGTAGTATTTATGCCTGGTTAAATAAAGGTGAAATTAAAAAAAGTATTAGCCATTTGGATTGTAAAGGCATATTTTTTAATGTATTTGTTGTTGGACTTCTGTGCTCGTCATGGATTGTCCATAACGAACACCATGTTCGGGCATAAGGGTGTACATATGTGCTCTTGGCACCAGGACACCCTAGGTCGCAGTTCGATGATCGACTTTGTTGTCGTCTCATCTGATCTGCGGCCGCATGTCCTGGACACTCGGGTGAAGAGAGGGGCGGAGCTGTCAACTGACCACTACCTGGTGGTGAGTTGGCTCCGATGGTGGGGGAGGATGCCGGTCAGACCTGGCAGACCCAAACGTATTGTGAGGGTCTGCTGGGAACGTCTGGCAGAGTCTCCCGTAAGGCGGAGCTTTAACTCCCACCTCCGGGAGAGCTTTGAACACGTTCCGAGGGAGGCGGGGGACATTGAGTCCGAGTGGGCCATGTTCCGCGCCTCTATTGTCGAGGCAGCTTATCAGAGTTGTGGCCGCAAGGTTGTTGGTGCCTGTCGTGGTGGCAACCCTCGAACCCGGTGGTGGACACCGGCAGTGAGGGATGCTGTCAGGCTGAAGAAGGAGTCCTATTGGGCCTTTTTGGCCTGTGGGACCCCGGAAGCAGCAGATAGGTACCGACAGTCCAAGCGGCATGCGGCTCGGGTGGTTGCTGAGGCAAAAACTCGGGCGTGGGAGGAGTTCGGAGAGGCCATGGAGAATGACTTCCGTACGGCTTCGAGGCGATTCTGGTCCACCATCCGGCGTCTCAGGGGGGGAAAGCGGTACGCGACCAACACCATTTATGGTGGGGATGGCGTGCTGTTGACCTCAACTCGGGATGTTGTGAGTCGGTGGGCGGAATACTTCGAAGACCTCCTCAATCCTACTGGCACGTCTTCCACTGAGGAAGCGGAGCCTGGGGACTTTGGGTCGGGCTCTCCAATCTCTGGTGCTGAGGTCACCGAGGTGGTTAAAAAGCTCCGCGGTGGCAGGGCTCCAGGGGTGGATGAGATTCGCCCTGAGTTCCTTAGGGCTCTGGATGTTGTGGGGTTGTGTTGGCTTACGCGACTCTGCAATATCGCGTGGACATCGGGGGCAGTTCCCTTGGATTGGCAGACTGGGGTGGTGGTTCCCCTATTCAAAAAGGGGGACCGTAGGGTGTGTTCCAACTATAGGGGGATCACACTCTTAAGCCTCCCTGGTAAGGTCTATTCAGGGGTTCTGGAGAGGAGGGTCCGTCGGATAGTCGAACCTCGGATTCAGGAGGAGCAGTGTGGTTTTCGTGCTGGTCGTGGAACACTGGACCAGCTCTACACCCTCAGCAGGGTCCTGGAGGGTGCGTGGGAGTTTGCCCAACCAGTTTACATGTGCTTTGTGGACTTGGAAAAGGCATTCGACCGCGTCCCTCGGGGGGTTCTGTGGGGGGTACTCCGGGAGTATGGGGTACCAGGCCCATTGATATGGGCTGTTAGGTCCCTGTACGACCGGTGTCAGAGCTTGGTCCGCATTGCCGGCAGTAAGTCAGGCTCGTTTCCAGTGAGAGTTGGACTCCGCCAAGGTTGCCCTTTGTCACCGATTCTGTTCATAACTTTTATGGACAGAATTTCTAGGCGCAGCCAAGGTGTTGAGAGGATCCGTTTTGGTGGCCTTAGAATCGCTTCTCTGTTTTTTGCAGATGATGTGGTCCTGTTGGCTTCATCAGATCGTGATCTACAGCTTTCGCTGGAGCGGTTTGCAGCCGAGTGTGATGCGGCCGGGATGAGGATCAGTTCCTCCAAATCCGAGGCCATGGTCTTGAGCCGGAAAAGGGTAGCATGCCCTCTCCGGGTCGGGGATGAGGTCCTGCCCCAAGTGGAGGAGTTTAAGTATCTCGGGGTCTTGTTCACGAATGAGGGAAAACTGGAGCGTGAGATCGATAGGCGGATAGGTGCAGCATCCGCAGTGAAGCGGGCTCTGTACCGGTCTGTCGTGGTGAAGAGAGAGCTGAGTCGAAAGGCAAAGCTCTCAATTTACCGATCGATCTACGTTCCCACCCTCATCTATGGTCATGAGCTTTGGGTTGTGACCGAAAGAACGAGATCTCGGATACAAGCGGCTGAAATGAGTTTTCTCCGCAGGGTGTCTGGACTCTCCCTTAGAGATAGGGTGAGAAGCTCAGTCATCCGGGAGGGACTCGGAGTAGAGCCGCTGCTTCTCCACATCGAGAGGAGCCAGTTGAGGTGGCTCGGGCATCTGGTTAGGATGCCTCCTGGACGCCTCCCTGGTGAGGTGTTCCGGGCATGTCCCACCGGGAGGAGACCCAGAGGAAGACCCAGGACACGCTGGAGGGACTATGTTTCTCGGCTGGCCTGGGAACGCCTTGGGATTCCCCCAGAGGAGCTGCTCCAAGTGGCTGGGGAGAGGGAAGTCTGGGCCTCCCTACTTAGGCTGCTACCCCCGCGACCCGACCCCGGATAAGCGGACGAAAATGGATGGATGGATGGATGGATGTTTGCAGTGTAGAAGATTGTTTTTTTTAATAAATGGAAAGCCTTGTTCTGTTTTCATCTGCCACTCAGAAGTTGTAAGAGTTGTTTCTTGTGAAGGCTTTTAGCTCATGGCGACCCCACCCCCTTCACAGTTCATTGTTTGGAGCTTAGTGTAATTTGAAAATATTAGATGACTGGATATTTGAGCTCAAAGCATTGATATAAATACCACCCATCCTTTAGATGTGATTTGGATGCATCATATTCCAGTTTTATATTCCTTTATCTTTGACTCACAACTTGTACATCATCAGTCTTAGGTTGTGGGACGAGGACCAACACACACAGCTTTTGGAATCATTCAGGCCACACACATGTATTATATTGTAGATTTTAATTAGATTTAGTTTGGCACTGAAACCGCCTGTGTGAACTCGGCTGACTGACTCTGTGCGGTGATTCTATTACAATAAACGAGATTAAACATAGTGAGTGATACTCCAAGAAAAGAGAGGTTCAAGATGTTGAACACATGTTCTTCCTTCTGCTACAGGTGGTGTCCTTCATAGCTCTGGGCCTGATGTCCATATTGATTCCTCAGTGCTCGGCGTTTGAAGGCCTGGTGGCTGTGTGTGTGTTTTTGGGGCTTTGTGACGGATGCTTCCTCACCATGATGGCTCCCATCGCCTTTGAGCTGGTCGGGCCCATGCAGGCGTCGCAGGCCATAGGCTACCTTCTAGGCCTCATGGCTCTCCCTATGACTGCAGGTCCACCCATCGCCGGTAAGAATCACTTTGTTTTAATATAATTTCTTTCTGGATTATTGAGCATGCATCAGGGTATACTGTAATTTCTTTAGATGATTGACAAAACACACACACCAAAGCTTATGGGTAACGACAGAACAATAAAAAAGGGAAGAAAACGTGTTGACGTAAACGGGGCGTCGGACAAATGCACATCAGGATAGAATCCACTGGCGTCTGTATTTAAAGACCTTTGGGCTTGTGGCCAACTGCGTTTGTCTCCAGGGATTTGTGTTCAGGAAAACAGCGCATATGAGGCCAGAAGTCACCACTCAGCTCCCATCAGATGAGCTGCTTTTATCTTCGTCTCTCAAATAACAACCACAGAACACCAATTTAATAATAATAATAATAATAATAATATATAATAATAAACTTTATTTGTATAGCACCTTCCACAATGCCTTGCATTGACCAAGGTGCTTAACAGGATAAAAAGAAGAATAAACGGGAACAATAAATCAATGAAAATAGAATAAGAAACCACAGCGATAAAAGAAGGCAATGGAAATAAAAAATGCTACATACTAAAATAACACAAGTAATAAAAGTTACATACAGAAAGCTTTTTTGAACAAGTGGAAATAAAAATGCAATTGAAATAAAGATGCTACATACTAAAATACAAAATAATAAAAGTTACACACTGAAAGCTTTTTTGAACAAGTGGGTCTTCAATTTGGTTTTGAACAGAGTCGGATCGGAGGTGGCACGCAGCTCAAGGGGGAGGCTGTTCCAGGCTTTTGGGCCGGCGACAGAAAATGACCGGTCTCCCCATTGCTTGTACCTCGAGCGAGGCACCTCCAGCAGGTGTTGACTGGCAGATCGTAAGTCCCTGCCAGGCTGATGGACTTTCAGAAGTTCTGAGATGTAGAGGGGAGCAAGTCCATTCAGAGCTTTGAAAACAAACAGCAGCAACTTGAACTGTATCCTGAACTGAACTGGGAGCCAGTGTAGAGAGGACAGGACAGGAGTGATGTGTTCATATTTTCGTGTGTTGGTCAAAAAGCGCGCGGCAGAGTTCTGTACAAGCTGTAAACGGGAGATGGAGGATTGATTAATGCCAAGATACAAAGCATTACAATAGTCAAGTCTGGAGGTCACAAAGGCATGGATGGCCTTCTCCAGATCACCACGACTAAGAAATGACTTGACTTTGGAGAGCAGACGGAGCTGAAAGAAGCTGGTCTTGACAACAGAACTGATCTGTTTATCAAACTTTAAATTGGAGTCAAGCTGCACTCCAAGATTTCTGACCACCGAGTTGAAGTGGGGGAGGGGAAAACCAACACTGGGACTGGGAAGGATGTTGCTGGTGTCATCAGGTGCACCAAACAAAATGCATTCAGTTTTATCTGTGTTTAGGTGGAGGAAGTTTTGAGAGAGCCAGTGCTTAATGTCATTTAAGCAGTTGACAAGAGTGTTTGAACTGAGTGAGGGGTTGGGAGTGACTGGCAGATAGATTTGTAAATCGTCTGCATACATGTGAAAAGACAGGTTATGTCGTGCAATGATTGATCCTAATGGCAGCATGTAAAGAGAGAAGAGGACTGGCCCTAGAATAGATCCCTGTGGTACGCCAGAGGTCAGAGGGGTTGATGAAGAGGAGGACAGATCGCCTATCATGACAGAAAAAGTTCTCCCAGACAGGTAAGATTTGAACCACTCAAGCACAGCTCCCTGGAGGCCAACCTGCTGAGACAAGCGGTTGATTAGTACCTGATGGTCGACGGTGTCAAAAGCTGCTGAGAGGTCTAACATCACCAGCAGAGCAGGGTTTTTTGCATCCAGGGACAGAAGAATGTCATTCTGTACTTTGAGCAGTGCAGATTCAGTGCTGTGACGAGCTCGAAAACCTGACTGAAATTTTTCAAACAGGTTGTTGAGTTCTAGAAAAGATTGAAGTTGAATAAAAACAATCTTTTCTAGGACCTTTGATAGAAATGACAGATGGGAAACTGGCCTGAAATTAGAGAGAGCTGTAGGATCTAGGCCTGGTTTTTTTAGAAGAGGCCTGACCACAGCATGTTTGAAAGCAGATGGCACAAAACCTGAAGTTAGACAGCTGTTGATAAATGACAAAACACAAGGACCAATTACATCAAAGCATTGTTTGAACATTTTAGAGGGAATGATGTCCAGAGAACAGTTTGTTGGTTTCATCTGCTGAACCACCTTGGTGAGTTGAGGCAGTGAGACGAGATCAAACTGGTCAAAAACAGCAGTGGTTATTGTAGAGGTACATGACAGGATGGTGTTGGATGAACTGACAATGTTCTGTCTGATAGAGTCTATTTTGTTGACAAAATAGCTCTGAAAGTCATCGCAGGTAGACTGTGTGGCAGTTTTCAGAACATTGACAGATGGATTGATGACAGACTGGAGTGTGCTGAAAAGCGTCCTCGGCCGGTTGGAGCTGGTGGAGATTAAGTTGGAGAGGTACTGTGACTTGGCCTGTTTCACAGCATTATGATACTCACAGAGGCAGTCTCTCAGTATTCCCTGAGATACATGAAGTCGGTCGCGCTTCCATTTTCGCTCTGCTTGTCTGCAACGTTGTCGAAGAGCTCGCGTCGTTTCGTTGAGCCATGGTGATGGTCTGTTTTTTGAAGATGCCTGTTTGAGAGGAGCGATGGAGTCCATGATCGTCGTGCAGGTGTGATAGAAGGAGCTGATGAAGTCCTCAGGATGTAGAGATGGGTCCAGACTGACAGCAGAGCAGAATTCAGTGCTCTTAAAGGCATCAGTAAACTCATTTGGAGTTAATGGGTTGATGGAGCGGCAGAAACGTGCTGGGAGAATAGCCTTTGGTGCAATTTGATGATTCAGACTTTGTTTAGCTCTCTCTTACCATAGATACAGTACCTGCATACCTTTTTGTTTAATTACACATCACTCTTTTTCTTCCTTCAGGCCTTTACAACCTCAACAAACACAGTAAATCTATTAGAAACAATGGAATGTGTTTAACATAGGTTCCTGTGTAAAGTACAGCACACAATACATTTAGTATAAGTTCCTTAAAGGCGATTTTTTTTCAATACGGTCTATTGTTTTTACTACAAAAACTGCATTTTGCACAAAACTCAAAGAAATTGCTGTTTGAAGAGGAGGGCTCATCCCCTGCAGACAATGTGTGGAAACTTTTGAAACAAACAACAACAAAAACAAAAGCAAAAAAAACCTCACAATATTGCATAACAGTGAAACGTCTGAGGAAAATGATTGAAGAGATTGGAAATGCTTTATTGATTTGAAAGTTGATTTCCAAGTAAAGGAGTTGTAGGAAATAAAAACAACACAAATCAGTAAAAGCTCAACTGTTCAAACTTTCTTAAGCCTTTAAACTAGATGGGAACAAGTAAAACTACAGTAGATTTATTTATTTATTTATTTTTATTTAGTTTATTCATTCATTTTATAAAAAACAAAATAATACAACATTTTACAACAAATAAATATACAACACATAAATAAAATGAAGGGGTAAGAAGAAAAAATCTTATTTTAACTGCCCCCTCTTACAATCCGTCAAATCAAACAACAATCAACTTTAATTAATAAAAAAACAAGAAATAATTCACCAAAAAAAATTGAACTACAAAGCAACATACACAACAGTATTTCATTTATATCTTTGCAATAGTCCACTTTTTATCATTTTCTTAAATGTAATCATTGTTGCTGCATTTTTGACTTCAGTCTCCAAGACATTCCATAAGCCAATTCCTTGAATTGAGGTTGACCGACCCTTTAAACTGGTTCTATATTGTGGTTTAATAAATACTTCTATTCCCTTAAGATTATAACAGCTTCGCCGTTTAACAAAATGCATTTGGATATTTACAGGCAGTTGATTTTTATGAGCTCTATACATAACTAATAAAATATTATAATCCACCAAGTCCTGGAACTTCAACAATTTCAATTGATCAAATAAGGTGTTAGAAGGGTGACAATAATGTTTTCCTGTGATTATTCTAACAGCTCTTTTTTGTAGCAAAAAAATAGGCTCTGTAAATGTTTTACAAGCTTTCCCCCAAACAACAATGCAGTAAATCAAATGTGGAGCAATAATTGTATTATACAACAAATACAGGGCTCTGTCATTCAACAAGTCCCTGACTCTGTATAATACAGCAATGGACTTAGCCATCTTTGTCCTAACAGAATTTATGTGATTCTTCCACGTCAATTTATCATCAATAATAACGCCCAAAAACTTCACTTCATTAACACGACAGATTTCAGCACTATCAATCATAAATGGAACATTAACAGTTTTCTTTTTTTTACTGAATATCATATACTGGGTTTTATCTAAATTCAACGATAATTTATTTAGTTTAAACCAATTTTGAATTTTAACAAATTCTGTCGTCATCAACTCAAACAACTGTTCAATATCTTTACCAAAACAAAAGAATGTGGTATCATCAGCAAACAATATACACCTAAGGAGTCCTGACACTTTTACCAAGTTATTTACATATAGAATAAACAGCTTTGGGCCAAGTACAGAACCCTGAGGGACTCCACAGGTAATATTCTAGATAAATAGATAAATTGCATTTCCTGTGAAAATGCAGCGCGAATGCTTATTGCAGAAGAACTTGCTGAAAAACAGCTGAAATTAGCGAAAAAAACATGCTGAAATATAGCTGAAATGAAAGAACAAGACTAAATTAACAGAAGAAAGCAGACAGAACACATATTTGCTGAATTAGGTTTAAATAGCAGAAATGAGCACAAAAAGTAGGAAATCAGCAAAAAAAAAAAAAAGCTAAAATGATCATAAAACATCTAAAAAGTAGCAGAAAAGGCAGAAAGAAGTTTAACCTACGAGAAGGAAGTGGAACTGAAATGAGCTAGAAAAATGTGGAATTAGCTGAAAAAGCTAAAATGGGCACAAAAACAGCTAAATAGTAACTGAAATAGAGAAATCTGAAAATAGCTGAAAAAAGCTAAAAGGAGCATAGCAAGCTGAAATTAGCAGAAAGAAGTTAATTAGGCTGAAAGTAGCCGAAATTATCAATAATAACTTGAATTTTTCTGAAAACAGCTGAAATTAGCTAAAAAAAAAACTAAAATGCTAGCTGAAATGGTCGAACAAGCTGAAATTAGCAGAAGAAAGCAGAAATAACACATTTGCCCAATTAGGCTGAAAGAAGCCGACATTAGCACAAAAGTAGAAATTATCTGATAAAAGCTGAAATTATCAAAAACAGCAAAAAAAGTAGCTAACAAAAATCAGAAAGATGCTGAAATTACCAGAATGAAGTGGAGAGAACACATTTTTTGGCGAATTAGGTTGCAAAAAGTTGAAATGAGCGTGAAAAATGTGGAATTAGATGAAAAGGCATTAAAACAGCTACCGGTAAATAGTAGCAGAAATAGTAGTAAAAGTTGAAACTTGCAGAAATAAGCTGAAAGGAGGAAACCGGCTAAAAACAGCTGAAAATTAGCTGAAAGTAGCTGACTTTTTTTTTTTTGCACAAGAAAGCTAAAAGAAGCTGAAGCAGAACAAAATGTGAATGGAGCAGTAACGTGTTTAAACAGATCTAAAGATTTGAAGGATGTAAAATGAGCTCAATTCATTTTCTATGAGGGGGAAAAATGGCAGAAAAGGCTAAATATTTCAAAAAGCTAAAGTTGCACCAATACCAAAAGTCATAACAGGATTGTCCTGAAAAGGCTGAACTTTTTTATATATGATTTGTTGAAATAGTTTGAAAACTTCAAGACAAGAATTGTGCCAAAAAATACATCAAAGAAAAATGGATCGTGCGAATGCTTCATAAACATTCACACAAAAGTGTTGATGAGGCAACGTTTGAAACGAACAAGACAGAAAACACACGCATGTCCTCCTCTGACTCCACAGGTATTCTTCGTGATGTCTTTGGCAACTACACAGTTGCGTTCTCCCTGGCGGGGGTCCCTCCTATGATTGGGGGTGTGGTGCTGTTCTTTGTGCCCCTGATACACCGCCGGCTCCAGCGAGGCCTGGCGCCGCCTGAAGAGACGTCCACGACCTCCCACATGTTGCCCAGCGCCCCGCCAGCAGGGGAACCCAAGAGCTGCGTCAACGGAGACCTCCTGCCCGGCTACACGGACGTAGAGACCCACATCTGAGTCACATCTTCAAGGTTTCTCCCAGCTCTTGTGTTTTTATGACTGTAATAAAACTGCCTGGTTCATAAATATTCCGTTTCCCTTTGCTTATGTTGCAGGGATTCAACCCACCAGCACTTTTCTCCTCCTTCGATTGCCTGTTTCTCCAACTGAAGCCTCAGCTGGAGGCTTCCTGTTGGCTTACCTTAAAATCTCCAGCTCTTCCAAATCCCTGCCGGCTGTTTTGCTTTCTTCACGCTAGGAGCAGACCAGAAGCGGACTCTGACTAAAAGCTTCACAAAGAAGGTGCACCGGCATTGGATGATTTAGGAGGATAAGCACGTTCTTAACTCGAAGCATTTTATAATGACACAAAGACAAAAAAAACTGAACGGCCGTCTATATTTGCACCATTTGTCTTTCTACCAGAGCTCTGAAGCTGTAAAAAAAAAACGACTTTTTATTTTATTCTGTACATGAACACATTAAGATGAAGAAGTAGTAAAACGTTACGTAGAAAATTCTTTATCCAGTACCTCATACATTTAGAGTTTTAACACATTTCTCTCTCTGTGTTTCCGAAACACAGTCCCATCTTCTTTAATATGCAGGAATGTCAACTTTCTTCTACTGCCTGTTCTTTATGATGTGAGCTACAAGAGAACCTTGCACATCTTTTGTAAATGTCACAGGAATTAATTGTTCCTACAACAGGTGTGCCGACCACACCACGACCTCAGCTCAGCTACACACAAGTTTTAGCTCCTGGTGACTTTGATCTCTTTGCCTGCGCGGGGCAGACAGATGTGCGGTTCTAGTCGCTGTTAATTTCACAGATGTTGCATCGTTCCACTTCTGTCTTCTTAGTTTGAATTAGACAAAGTGTAAAACAGGTTTGCCGCCTGAATAAGTAGAAAGCTGATTGAAGGTTATTCTGCAGAGCGACGCCACAATATTCTTAGCCCTTTAACGCTATTGAAGCATTTTAAAGTACCGTACTTTACCTTCTTTTATACAGCTCTGAAAATGGTTATCAGTGCGTTTGTGCTTTGTGAACACCAGTGTTAAGAAACAGAATGGCTGTTGCTACAGTGCATGCCGTTTTGATCAAACAGCAGGAAAATCATTTTCATATTTATGTTGAAAATTTCTCTTTGTTTAAATGTGTGATGTTGTGTGTCTGCATCTACATGTGGAAACAGTTTGAGATGTTCAGTCGCAACAAATGACTGAAGGTCAGTGAAGAACTGGTTAGAGGGCGTACACTGGTGAAGATTCTCAGTCGTCCAGGACATGGTAAATTCAAAACAGCTCAAGGCAACCAAAAAAAATACCCTGCTAAACTTTATTTACAACAGAAGACGTTTCGCTTCTTTTCCGAGGAGCTTTCTCAATTCAAAGAACAGAGAGTGTGGGGTTTGAGTTAAAACGTTGAGGTAAGCTAGGTACATATGCAGATTGCCCTTTCAATCCTCACAATATTTTTATTTTATTTATTCATTTAAAATTTTATTCATTTTACAATAATGAAATACAACAATTGACATATATGAATTAAAAAGAAAAAAATATAAAATGAAAGGTAGCAGATGAAGAAAATATCTTATTAAATCTGCTCCTTATTTATCTAATTCAAACAAGTTGTTCTATAATAACAAAACAAGTAAATAACTCATTCAACCTTCAATTATATATATTATTCAAAAATACATTCATTTATATTTGTTTAACAATTCAACTTTAACCAGTTTCTTAAAGACGGATTGATTTGGCTTCCTTAATTTCTGTCATTAAGTTATTCCACAATCCTACTCCCTGAATTACGGCAGTTCTTCCCTTCAACCTAGTTCTAAATTGCGGTTTTACAAATACATGTACATCTTTTCCTTTGAGATTGTAGCAGCCTGATCTTTTCACAAAATACATTTGGATATTTGACGGTAGTGTATTATCATGAGCTCTATACATAAGTAACAAAATGTTATATTATATAATATGGGTTTGCTATGGGCTTTGTTCTGACTCACAGAGGAGCCACTCTGGTCACATGGATGAAATTTCTGATAGGAGTGAAAATGGCTGGGTATCAAGCCTAAAGCTGCATTGTAGGTTTTAGAGACTTGAAATCTGAGACCTCCTCCTCTGTTTAAAGATGGTTTCTTTCTTTTTACATAATAGCTTCCTTCACCCCACCTTCTTAGACCATCGGTCTTCTTGGTCCAGAATGTGAACATTTGGGTCCTCAAATGAATGTCCCTTATCCTTGAGGTATAGGTGAACCACAAAGTCTTGTCCTGAAGACTCTAACAAACTCCTATTGTGAGGATTGAAAGGGCAATCTGCAATCCGCTTTAACTCAAACCCCACACACCCTGTTCTTTAAGTTGAGAAAGCTCCTCGGATGAGAAGCGAAACATCTTCTGTTACAAATAAAGTCCAGTTATTCTCGGTCTTGAACCTTTTTAAATTGATTAGAGGGGGATTTAAGGAATCTGAAGGAAACAAAGGCAGTCAGTTCTTGAAGCTTTGTATCAACTGTGAGACGGTTTCACAGCTGGGTCAGAGCTTTGCTGATCCCAGTATGCAGTTAGCATGTGAAGCAGGCAAGTAAAGAAAGGGAAAGGGTGGCTGGATTATGGGTGCTGAAAGCTCTGATGCTCAGAAGGAGCGAAGGCTGGCCATGGGGTGCACCGAAGAGCCAGTATGATAAGCTCCGAAAGACAGAACACACATGAAATTCAAGTTCGATGTTTGAGAACAGAGTTGCCATGCCGACCTCTATCCTCCACTGAGACAATGAGCAGACGTGACAATCACACCCGCCCTGTCTGATGAATCTGTTGCCCCTTCAGTTGGGCTGGGTTTTGCCTATGTTGTTCATCTGAGTCAAAGATGGCGGCAGGATACAGTTTAGGTCCTTGTCATTCTGCGGTCCAGCTGGGAAACAAGAGGCTGCTGCAGTGGTAGCTCACCTTCCTGTGACACTTCTTGCTTCAAACAGTGGCCTCTCTTAAAGCGGGACAGTTCTCCTTGTCGCTTCACCAGAATCTAACTGAATGCTGGATATGCTTAACAAAATGGACAGCACAGGACTCATAGTTTGATGGGTTTTGTTTATCCGAGAGGGACTTTTGCAAAATTATGCAGAATATTAGTGTACCGTATTTTCCGATCTATAAGTTGCACCTTTTTGCCTAATTTGCATGCCCTGCGACTAATAGAGAGGTGAGACTTGTTGATGGATTTTTTCCCATACTAAAAATATGGGAAAAAATCCATAAAAACGGTCATATCTGAGCTAAAAATTGGTCTAAAAAAACAAAAACAAATTTTGGCTCAGATATGACCGTTTTTCATTTAGGCAAAAAATGGTGCAGTACCACTTTTGTCCGCTAGGGTACACCGACCGTTCCCACCTCATGTGTCCGAAGGCAGCCTCCTCTGGTCGGACACACTATGTCGCTGCCCGGCCTCCTGCTCTGAAGGCAACTACTGTTAGCAATCTTGTTAGCAAAAACGGTTACTATTTATCTAAATAACTCATGAACTACAGGACAGATTTAACTTACAGAAAGTAATTACTTGGTGGTCATTTACAAACTGTTAGCTGTTGGAATTGTTTGAGATAAAATTCAATGTTTTAGCTTCGTAAATGGGCAGCAGCTAGCTTCAGTTTTTTTCCGGGTACATTTTACCAAATAGCTCATAAACCACTCTGCAGATTTTCTCTAAACTTACAGAAATTAATTACTTGGTGGTCATTTACAAACTGTTAGCTGTTGGAGTTGTTTGAGTTAAAATTCGATTTATTTATAATTTATTTTCACAGTGCGCGC
>JBBPBX010029681.1:18731-30426 GCA_038048925.1 Garcialebias charrua
GGGGGGGGGGGCTGTACCCCTGATTCACTGATTTTAAATTTTATTGAACCTTTTTAAAAGTGTAACGTTAATCTAGTTGAGTCCAGAGGGGAAATCAGGAAAACCATGTCTGATTGAAGTGGAACTTTATTTCTGTATTTATTTCTCTTTATGAGCACAAAACAAACACAAAAGTTTTATTGCCTCACAGATCTTTTTTTATATATACATATGTAAATTATTAAAAATATATATTTTATAATTCACTCACTCAATCTGTTGGGATTTGTTTTTATTGGATTAAATTGGATTATATGTAAGTGAATTTAAATCTGAAACAAACGGAGCTGAATCTGGATTCTACTGAAACAAAATCCAAATGAACTGAACTGACTGAAAGTAATCATCTGTCTCGATTGTCTCTCTGTCCCTGTGATGGACAGCTGTTGTGTCCAGGGTGTCCCTGTGTCTCATCGGTCCAGTTGATTCCTGACTGGAAGAATTTGTGTCGCATTAAACTACTCAGAATAAATACAATGAATTGTAGTCAACTAAATAAAAGGTATGAAATTATTTAGACTGAATTTTTTTTAATACACTTCTATAAATAAATGAAAGTGAACAAAATCATTTAGTTTGAAAATAACCAATTGAACTGTTTTGAATGAATCGTGTTGAAATCAAAGAATTGCAATAATTGAAAAAATAAAGTAAATTGAACCTAAATTATGGAATAAATTTGACCAAAAATTTAAATTGACTGAATTGAATGAAATTGGTTTGACTGGAACACAGAAAATTAATTGGGCATCATTTAATAATTAGAGCTAAATAAATTATGTGGACTGAACAGAGCGCAGTGGATTTAATCAAATCTATTAAAGAAATTGCACCGGATGAAATTATTTGGATTAAATTAAATATCTTTAATGAATAAAGCTAATTGAAATTTAAATTGGACTAAATGAAATAAAATGGACTGAGTTGAAATATATAAATTGGGTTGAATTAAATAATAAAATGAAATTTTTAATAATTTATTTGATTCACAACAAATGTGGCTGAATTGAACAGATTCAATTGGCCCCTCTTCAGTTCTGTTTAAATGAACTGAACAGAAATCAGTTTTTGAGACTGATAACTGCAGTGGTGGGTGATCCACCAGAACCCCACGGTGATCCATCCTCCTTCATATTTGTTGAAAGCCTCTAATGACCGGGTCCAAACGAGGCCCAGCTGACTGCCTGATGCTAATGGGTCCAATGTGGTTCTGATCACCGATGGAGCACCTGACCTCCTGTTGATCCCAGAGAGTGTTTAGAGTCAAACTTCAGCTCTGTTTGATCCATGGGCCCCGAGTGTTTGGTACCAAAACTTCACCAGCTGAGCCGGCACTCGGAACGGATCGCACGCTGGGGACACGGTGCGTCTGTGTGTGTTGTGACCAGAACCAGCCGATCTGTCAGATCATTAGACGAGCAGACGTCAGCGTTAGCCTGACCCTCCTCCCTCACTTTCTCTATTTCTGGACCTGCCACTCTGCCTCGCTCCGGATCCTCCAACCGACCCGTTCTGTACACTAAATGTGTCTGAGCCCGACATTTCAAGCACGGCCAAGAAATGAATATCGGAACCGCCGAGGGGTCGTGGAGTCTTTTTCTGCTGGTATGAAGAGAAACGATGGAGCTCAGTGTTTCACTGCGACGTGAACCACGCTTCAGCCATTTTCACCAGAACTGAACTCTTTCTCATCCCGAGGTGCAGTTTTATATTAAATCAGACTGATCTGTCCACGGCTGAGTCATAAAACTATTTTCAGCTTTGTTGAACCCAAAACAATAATCTAGTGTTTATTCTCTGAGAGGATCCTCAGGTTTTTATTTCAGGCCCTGGAGCGGGGCTGGCTTCCTCTCACCGCTCTGAGATGCTGTCTCCTTCAAAACGCTTGTTTCCTAACGTCTAGACATGTTGTGGATTTCAGGTCTTCTTCCATGTTTTCAGTACGTTTTACCAACAGGGTTAGATTTTGTGTTCTGAAAGAATCTGCGCTGATTAATAAAAACAATATTTTACTTTGTGGAGGACAGATCGTAGATTCGGGCTGCATCTGTGGAGCGGAAGCAGCAACATCCAGACGAGGAGATCTACAGAACTGGAAAAAGGAAGCGTTTGGAGCAGGAGGCCCCAAATACACACGGAGGGAGATCCCTGGTGAATTTCCAACGTAGATCTTTAGAACGCGTAGGTTTAAACCATACGTGATGATAAACAGTCCCACACAGAATCAGCCCACAGCTGCGTCTGGATCTGTCAGGCTCCGCCCTCTCAACCACAAGTGAAGGAAGTTGGACCAAAAGCAAGGATCCTGATTCCTTCATGCGTCAGTTCAAAGGTTCTTTACTGGTTTGACACCAAGTTTACAGGTTTAAACTCCAGCTGCTCGACTTTGGACTCAAAAGCTGAACCCAAACGAGGAGGAACACGTGATTTGCGTCCCTTCGTTGTCGTTTTGGTCGTTTTCCAAACCCTCATCGCCCACCGCCATGAACAACCTTAACAAATACAAAAACTCAGCTCACACAGATGTCTTTATTTGTCCGGGGTCGCCCCGAAGGATCATCTGCCTCAAAGTCTGGCGTCCACCAGCTCCCTGCTGCTGGTTAACAGCACCAGAGATGGTCGTTGTTCGGGCCCCGAATGGTTCGGTGTTGCAGCGGTGGATCTCTGTTTCCTGATTTTGCGCTCCTCGTTTATGGAAACGGCACCACGAGAAACCAGATGGTTTATTTCAATCACGTTCGCATGAATCAAGCTGAAGCTTGGAGTGGTAGTAGCTGAAGGTTCTCCCTTTACGTGAGTTGACCTGTGGTTCTGGGTGAAATTGTTTTCAGCAGCTACAGTTTCATGGTTTTAGTTTAAAAGGCAGCGGGCGATATGCATTCCTGACCTTTAGTTATGATCTGCATTTGGAAAAATTAAAAACACAACAAAGTTTTGTTTATTCGTTTATTAAACGGACACGATGTCGTACATTAATCTGCAAGAAATCAAATCAAAATAACACGTCAAACGTGCGCAGCAACGAAAACACACGTTTACATAAAAGATGAAACGGGGAAACCTCACGGACCAGGGACACTCTTTTGAGGACCAGAACGTACATATTTTGGACCGAGAGCACAGGTGGTTTGAGAGGGGTGTGAAGGAAGCGGTTTATGTAAAACGAGAGAAACCATCGTTAAACAGAGGAGGAGGCCTCAGGTTCCAACTTTCTAAAACTTATAGTGCGGTCCTGGGGTTGATTCCCAGACGTTTTACACCTGATGAGAACAGAGGAGCCTTGTTTGTGAATTAGACTAACAAAGACTTAAGAGAGGTCCCTGCTATCAATGTGTGAGGTGTGATTTGTCAATTTACACACAGTAGGATGTGTGTGTGTGTCTTCTGTAAGCCCTGCTTCCACACGCTGAACTTTGAATGTATCACAGGTATGTGTTATCTCAAGTTTGTGTGTGTTAGCTTTCAATTTACATAGGTTGGTGCGTGTCATCTCAGCCTGTTTATAACTTCACTCTCTCACAGCCTGCTCAATGAATTGATAAAGCTCCCCGGATGGGAAGCGAAACGTTTTCTGTTACAAATAAAGTCCAGTTGTTTCTGTATCGAGCGCCTTTTTGATGAAACGGGGACTTGTTGTATATCGGGTGGTGCTTTCAGCCTCACGGCTCCTCCGCCCGACCTCCTTCCGTTGCATCTAAACAACAAAAACAGTAAAGAATGAAGAGAACGCCAAACTTTTTTGTAAAAGAAACGCTTGGAGGAAGCGGGCCTTGAACAAGAACCGCACTTTGAATCAGCTGAAACCGCTCCGGAATGGGCCGAGCGAAGACAAAAACTTTGTTGTTGTTTTTGTCTTTTCTTGTTGTTTTTTGCGAGCGACGAGCTGCCACTGCCATCACCTGTTGTGTCAACGATACGACACCGAGCTCCGTGTGGACCGGGTCCTGTAGTCACCTCCGAAGAACCACGACTCAAAATGCAAATCAGACTCTCTCTTTTTTTTTTTTTCTTTCTGTCACCTGAATCCAAGCACACACACTTTCAGAATACACCCACTTAACTCGCCCTGAAGCCAATTTGAGCAAACCCAGTTAACAGCCTTCAGAACTTAGCGGCGCTGAAAGACTGACATCTCTTTGACAAAAGCCACACAGGAGACATTTCCCCGCCGCTAATATCTGCTGTCAGCTTGGACTCATCTAAAATGCAACTAATGCATCGCCTCTCTGCTGCCAGGGCCCCCGCCGCCGCCGCCGCCGCCGCCCCTCCAACACCACTTCCTCTCTGCAGCCGACGCAGCGGAAAAAGCGAGAGTGATATGAATACTTTGACAATAACAATGCAGAGAGAGAAGAAAGGAATCTGCTCTCAAATGGTGCCGGCGAATGGCAAAACATATTCACGGTGACAAAGGGGGCTCGTTTCTGACGGGATGTTCAATCTTCCAGGTGTCAGTGCCTTCACAGAGGAGGGGAAATTGGTGCCAGACAGAAAGGCATATCCAAAGCACAGAAGTGCATTCTAAATAGGCATCATGTTGTAGAGAGCCAAATGAGTGTGATCGCTGCATGATGATGATGGTGATGATGATTACAGCACAGCTATTTGGTCCTGACGGGACGGCGTTTTAGCCCCCCACACAAACAGTTTGTGTTCCTGCGTTGCTGTTTGTTTCCAGAGCACGGCCGGCAAAACAAAAGGAGGCCGCCGCCGTGCTTTATACTGCACGGGATTTCTGTTACACTTTAACGTGGCGTCGGAGTGTGACCGTGACCTGAGCGAACGACTGACCCGATGGGTGAAAATGTCCCAGAGACGGTGGAAGGAACCGGGTCAAACCCCGACCCGGAGGTCCAACAGAACGTTAGTTACTTTAACTTTAGGAGAGTTCTCCAGTTTTAGTTTCTCTCCACTGGCGCCCTGTCAAATTCATAATAGAATTAAAAATCTTACTTCTAACCTACAAAGCCCTCAACAACCTAGCTCCATCTTATATTTGAGATCTTATTGTTCCATATTTTCCTAACAGAGCCCGTCGCTCTCAGACTGCAGGTTTACTCGTGAAATGGGAGGAAGATCTTTCAGTTGTCAGGCTCCTCTCTTGTGGAACCAACTTCCAGTTTCTGTCCATGAGGCTGACACATTGTCCAGTTTGAAGACTTTCCTTTTTGATGAATCCTATAGTTAGGGTTGGCTTGTTATGCTGCTATAGACTTAGACTAGTGGAGGATAAAATGACCTCATTTCCTTAAAGGAATTGTTAAAATCGAATAGTTTTCATTTGATACTATTTCTATCTTAACGTGATTCTTGACCTGCCATTGTGTATCCGTTCTTCTCAAACCCAGCCGGTCGAAGCAGCTGTTGCTTGTCCTGAGCCTGGTTCTGCCAAAGGTTTCTTCCTCATGGGGGAGTTTTTCCTTTCCACTGTCTCCTTCATGCTTGCTCAAGATGAGAGTTCTGTGATGGGGTTAAACTCAAAGCTGCTCCTCAGATAAATAATGTTAAATTATTATTTTTATATATGAATGTTTCTGTTCAGTGCCCTGAGACTTCGTACTTTACAAATAAACTAATTTGAGTTAAGCTTTAAGAATTGAAGCTGTTTGTCGCATGTTCATTGTGTTAAACTGTTGAAGGGTTCTGACCCAGATGGGCCTGGGTCTTCATCTGTAAAGCCCGACAGGAGTTTGGGACTTCCTGTTTTAATAATACGCAACAGATCCACGAATGGATCCCTGGACTCGGATGAGGTGCTTAATATCAGAATCGAGTTTCTTTATTAAAATACTTGCAGATAGTTTCTCTGACATTCACACAAAATCCTGGAGAGAGTTCCCACTTTTCCAGGATTTACCGTGTTTGCTTTGTGGCCGTGCAGCTTTCCCCACATTTACACCAATTTATTTTGAGTGGCACATCAAGCTTTCCCCACGTCTGGCTTTATTTTTATTTATTTGTTTTAACTCTGTTTCAGCATTACCGTTTTCACAGAAAACAAGTTTTTCCAGTTTGTGTCTAAAATAAAAATAAAGACAACAATAAGCAGCAGAAATGTCATTGATTTTGTAGAAATTAACCGAAGCGTGTTACTGTGTTCAGCATCTGGGAACTCCTGACTCTTCGGCTGTGATCAGTGGTGGTTGTTTTATCAACAGAGACTAAATCGATCTTTTAAGCAAAACGTACTTTTAGCTTCGAATACGGAACGACTCCTTGTTCACAGAGAGTTGGCCCCATTCGTTGGAGGAGACGGAGCATCTGAAAACTTCAGCTTCTTCGAGAAGCTTCGAGCTTCAGAACAACCAGGAGGAAGCCTCGGAGGCTCCGCGAGGAGTCAGCAGCCCAGATGTGTTGTGGGCTTGGGTCAGAACCAGACCGAGACCAGACAGACATGAGCTAAAGAGGAACACGACTTGTCTTTAAGTGAACTGGAGAAGGTGGAGCAGAGGAACAGGAGGGGATTACTGAGTGGCTACAGCTGGGAGGGAGCAGGAGGTGAAGGTGAAAATACATGCTGAGAGCTGAACAGCTGAAATCTGGTGAAAGTAGCCAAACAAAAGCTAAAATTAGACCAAAGAAGAAAACTAACTTTAAATCAATGAAACAGTAGTTACAAGCTAAACTTAGCTAAACGGTAGCTAAAGGCTGAAATGAAGCAATTATACGCAAGTAGGTTCCAAAACACTCAAAATGCATTTAGCATAAAACGTATAAATAAAGTTTAATATTTTAAAAAGTAAAAAAAGAAAACTAAAGTCCTGGCTGTAGTTTCCTGTTTGAGCTGAACATTTTGGGTCAAATAGCTGAAAGTGTGCTGAAGTAGCTAAAGTCTAAAGACCATGCAGCTGAAGGTTTTAAACAAAAAGACAGTTAATAATGACTCGGCATTTACACATTGATTAAAATGTTCCTGTTTTTGATTTTCTACATCTGCCTTATAGTCTGTCTGTTTTGCTACTTTGATATCTTTGTTTTAACTTGTTAAAAAAAAATCTGTATTTCTCTCTTATGTTTGTCTATTGTTGATTGTTCAAGGAAATTCTACTGTCGCTGCTGTCATTATTCTTTAGTTTGTAGACAGGTCTCTCTTGCAGTGTTAATTTTGACAGCTATTTTTAATTTAGTTTTAGTCTTAGTCATGTGACTAAAACATCATTTAGTTTTAGTCATTACTTAGTCATCAGAATTTTTTTTGTTTTAGTCTAATTTTAGTTGACAAATCAATGAAAACATTTAGTCGACTAAATCTACAGTCAATTAAGTCGACTAAGTTATACATAGTAAAAACTTTTCATCAATTCTCTGTAGTTACTAAAACAAAACAATGTTTTAACCATAATATTAATCTTAATATGCAATACATACAACAACAAATAAAACTTTTTTCAAACATTATTTGTCTAACCTTGCTTTTAACAGTAAAACTACAAGCAGTACTTGAATCCAGTGTTAATTTTGACAGCTATTTTTAATTTAGTTTTAGTCTTAGTCATGTGACTAAAACATCATTTAGTTTTAGTCATTACTTAGTCATCAGAATTTTTTTTGTTTTAATCTAATTTTAGTTGACAAATCAATGAAAACATTTAGTCGACGAAAATAATTAGTCAACAAAATTAACACTGCTCTCTTGTAAATGAGTCCTCGAGGCTCAATGAGATTAACCTGACTAAATAAAGGTTGAATGAATGAAAAAAAGCATGACTCATCAGAACAGACTGATAAACATCTTTTTAGCAGAAAACCTTTTTTATTTTATTTTTTATTTTTTTACATTTTTGGGCTCTAGTGGCCTTTATTGTAGAGGGAGAGGGCGAAACGGGCAGAGAGGGGAGAGACACTGCAGAAAGAAGCTCGTCGGGTCTGGGACGCGAACCCGCGACGCCTGCAAAGAGGCCCAGCCTCAGAACCTGTGCCGCACGCTTTATCCCCCACACCAAAGCAGCGGCACGCAGAAAACCTTTTAATAATTACGACTCTGCTGCGTTTAATTTTGTTCCGTTTGCATTAAACCGGAATGTAATTTATCTGGATTTGATGTAAACATTAATTTTCTCAGAATGAAGATTCTGGGATAACTTTGTTGTGAAATTACAAAGAATTTAACATCTCCCTTTGATCTTTAGTTAAAATCCTGTTTGGGACAAATCCGTCCAGTTTGGTTCTCCTGCAGAACGCGTGGAACCCTGTGAGTTCTGCGATTTAAAACTCTGCAGCTCAGACGTCCTTTTCTTCAGAGTGCGTAAAAATAAAAAGCGAACCCGATGCACTTGAGTTTGGCGAGGCCGCGGTAAGTCATAATGTAAAAGCAACGTGGCGCTCCGCTAAATACGAGCCTCTGGTTGGATCCGGTCGGTTCTGTTACCATGGAACCAGCTTCTGAGGCAAATTGGGAGGTTAAAAGTGTCCGTCTGATACAAAGACCACCAAAGAGCTCGTGTTTGAAGCGTGTTTTTACAGGAGGAGGTTGAGCAAAATAATGGAGACGTGGCGCTCTTTGTTATTTGGCCCCCACCCCGTTTGAATCGTTGCAGGTTTGTGTTTGAACAGCCACAAGTAACAAACATCAAATTACAACAAATTGGCAAGTTCTGCAACAAAGAGTTAGAAAATGTCTTAAGCGTGTGTGACATGATTTTTTTTACTATGCATAAAATTGCTCAAAATATATATATTTTATCATTTAATTATGTTCGTTTTTGCAAACAAAATGATCAATCAATTTAATTTTGCTTTAAAAGTGATTTTAAACTTCGCGCCATGTTTAATCACGGGAAATCCGATTACACACGAATGCACCATCTGTGACGTAAAATCGGGCAGAGGGCTCTGGTCTCTTTAATAGTGGACAATTTAAAACTCGACGAATTTAGCAATCTATGTGAAGATTTGAGCTATTTGTCTTCAGTTTCAGAATTAGATAATAGTTTGGGTGATGGAACAAGAAACGGCAGGATCTAATTTAGGTCTGCAGCCGTATGAGACTTACCTTCAGGTGGAGCAGCTCACACACGCACACTGACAAGCCCAGGGCTCTTACCGATTTTACGTCACAGATGGTGCATTCGTGTGTAATCGGATTTCCTGTGAATGAACACGGTGCGAAGTTTAAAATCACTTTTAAAGCAAATTTAAATTGATTTATCATTTTGTTTGCAAAAACGAACATAGTTGAATGATAAAATATATATATATTGAGCAATTTTATGCATAGTAAAAAAAATCATGTCACACACACTTTAAGTTCTGGTTTGTTTCTGTTATGAAACATACGAAGCATGAAATAAAATGAACAGTGTTGCTGAAATTAATAAATGTTTGTGTAAAAAGTGTAGAAAGTCTGAAGTGGCTCCATGTTGAGGGCCCAAAAGAACTTCCAGTGATGTGAGAAAATCTTGTCAACAGCTAAAACGTCCATCTTTCAGTTCCACAGTGCGACCGTGGAATCTCAGTGCACGGTCTGACCTTCAGGGTGAATCGGCTGCGACGACTGTCAGCTGTCAGAAATGTTCTCTCACTTGTGAATAATGATGACCTTTGACCCCTGCCCAGATTGACGGGCAGCCACGGCTGCTCCTCTGAGGTCATTGCTGATGTCTTTCCGTCTTGGCGTTAACGCGCACCTGTCTGCTGCAGATCAGAGGTGGTTCTGATGAGGATCAGTTGATCAGCAGCTCCAGGCTGATCCTGAAACCAGGTCTGTGTGTGTGGGGGAGTGTGTGTGGGGGGGGATTAGGATCTCTCATCCCTTGAAGATGGTCGGCCTGGAGATGGTTGCCATGGAAACCGCGGACCGCGCAGCGATGGAGGTGAGAGAGAGACACGAGTTGATTGGCATCTCGCTGCCTCCCTCTCCTGCTGTTTAATAATCTCCATTTACCGCTGAGACAGATTGATCTGCCAGATGAGAAAAAAAGAGCAGCTGTCTCTCCCTCCTTTCTTCTTTCTCTCGTCCTTCATCCCTTTCTTACGCTCGCTCGTCATCATCAGATCAAAAAACACTTTTATTTATATTTCTGTTGTTACGCTGTCTGTCTGTCTCTGTCTGTCTGTCTGTCTGTCTGTCTGTCTGTCTGTCTGTCTGTGAGGTGAAACAGTTGGGTCCATCTTCCATGTTGCCAGTGTTTGTTGGCTCCGCCCCCTCTTCTTATTGATGGGAACACAACACCTGGTGGCACGTTTCTGCTGAGGAGCACATCTCATCTTTCTCTAAAACACCCTCTCGAACTGCTTCGACTGCCGGACTGACAGCAGAATATAAAAAAACAGATCTGCTTGTTTGTTTTGTTGCACTTTATTGATTTTTAGTTTAAAGTGTCACTGACGTGATTTTTTTTTACTATTCATAAAATTGCTCAAAATATATATCTTTTATCATTTAAATATGTTCGTTTTTGCAAACAAAATGATAAATCAATTTAATTTTGCTTTAAAAGTTATTTTAAACTTTGCGCCGTGTTTATTCATGGAAAATCTGATTACACACGAATGCACCATCTGTGACGTAGTGTGGGGCAGAGGGCTCTGGTCTCTTTAGTAGCGGACAATTCAGAACATGACTAATTTATCAATCTATGTGAAGATTTGAGCTATTTGTCTTCAGTTTGGGAAGCAGAAAATAGTTTGGGTGATGGAACAAGAAACAGCAGGATCTAATTTAGGTCTGATGCTGTATCAGACTTACCTTCATGTCGAGCAGCTCACACACGCACACTGACAAGCCCAGAGCTCTGTCCGAGTTTACGTCACAGATGGTGCATTTGCGTGTAATTGAATTTCCCATGTATAAACACGGCTTGAAGTTCAAAATCACTTTTAAAGCAAAATTAAATTGATTTATCATTTTGTTTGCAAAAACGAACATATTTAAATGATAAAATATATATTTTTGAGCAATTTTATGAATAATAAAAAAATTGTCAGTGACACTTCAATGATCAGGTATTATCAGGACGAAGTGTCCCCCATGTTTGGTCTGCTGAGCCCCAATAAAGACCAGATCTTGGTCCAGAGTTGTTTTTATTAACGCTCCATGACATCAAAACCACTGTGTGGAAATGATGCAGACCCACCTGAGGTACTGGTACCAGTGTAGACCTGCACCAGTGTAGACCTGCACCAGTGTAGACCTGCACCAGTGCAGACCTGCACCAGTGCAGACCTGCACCAGTGTAGACCTGCACCAGTGCAGACCTGCACCAGTGCAGACCTGCACCAGTGTAGACCTGCACCAGTGCAGACCTGCACCAGTGCAGACCTGCACCAGTGTAGACCTGCACCAGTGTAGACCTGCACCAGTGCAGACCTGCACCAGTGCAGACCTGCACCAGTGCAGACCTGCACCAGTGCAGACCTGCACCAGTGCAGACCTGCACCAGTGTGTAGACCTGCACCAGTGCAGACCTGCACCAGTGTAGACCTGCACCAGTGTAGTGTAGACCTGCACCAGTGCAGACCTGGGCCGGTCCCCTGGTGGTCTGTGAACAGCATGTGTTATTATCAGAGGAACATGAAACCAGGTGGTGCCTTTAATTCCAAGTCCCTGAGCCTGCTCCACCTAATAACCGTGTGTGTGTGTGTGTGTGTGTGTGTGTGTGTGTGTGTGTGCGTTTGATTATGTCCCATTTGGGGTCTTCAACACGTTTACACACCA